>JAOXJP010116890.1:0-13958 GCA_025762735.1 Platanus orientalis | reverse complement strand
TTTCATAATATTAACTTTAACTTAAATAAAAGCTCAGGTGTTTGTAAACATATCCCTAATGTAATGATTTTTCTTAATGACTTCCTACTTTTCTTTCCCATGAATTCACAAAGAATTATTGTTAAATCAAATATAAAAAGTGCACAAGAACAAAAAAAAAAAATTTAAATCATCCACATGAAGGCTGAAGTATTGCTAAACCACTTTATCTTTAGCACAACATCCACCACATGTACAATTTCCTTTATAAAAAGCCACTCTTATAAAGGCCATGGGCCATGCAATTTATAAATGCTAAGTCCTGTGGAGTACAGTAAGCATCCAGAAGTATGCTGACCAATAATAAATATGTTGACTAAGAAAAGGGTTACATATGTAACTAGAGTGTAAAAACGTTTAGAGAGAGAAACATATAAATCACATGAGAAAATCACTGGAACAACATCTAGATTAAAACTGTACTTCCAAATAATTAGAATAACCAATGTGACACAATAGGAAAAGGGTAACAGGGAATCCAAGACAATCCATACAGAATTCAGTAAAAAGAAAACAAATACATATAGAATCATTGAAGATGGACAAGAACAAAATTAGTCTGAGATAAACTACAACTACAAATGACCCACCCAGGTTATCTACCATAAAAGTCAAAACTAGGAGAGGTGATGGCAATACATAAGGATCATCTTCATAGTTTAGAACCACCATATAACAACTCAGCTATATAAAACCAGCACAAGAATCAATTATCAAGAAAAGCCAACCCAGATAGATTAGCATAGTCTACTTCTCAATGAAAATTTAGGCCAAAATCACCAATACTAAAATTAAAACATATTACAAAAAAGAACAGTAAAATAAAATTGATACTGTTCTCAGGGAACAGCCTAGAAATGAAATAAGAGAGACATCTTTACAAACATGATGGATGAACAAACAAAAGTAAAAAAAATATAAGATAAAATGAGATACCTGGGACAGATGGATCTGCCCTTTTTGTAGCATACAATCCAAAAACCCTTGCCCTTAGTCTCAGCAGAATGAAACAGGGTTTGAATTTCCAAGAGTTTGAATGGCTGGGGTTGGCAAAATTTGAGGCTTAGTTAGATCAGGGGATTCAATTGAGGGGGGATCTGAGAAAGGGTTTTAGGAGATCAGAGAACAGGGTTATTCCCCCTATGATTTACCAAGAATACCAAGAAGCCACTCCTCCTTTTCTTCCTTGGTTTAGGGTTTTGAAACCAAGTTCTCCCCTCTTGCCTTCTACCTCCATCATGATTTATAGGGGGGAAATCTTCTCGTTGGGGTGGTCTTCAAGGGAAGCAGTTGTCTCCATCGTCCAAGGCTGAAGCTACGTGCTCAGGTCAGACAAGGCTGAGTTGACAGAGAAAATGGGTGGTGCTGAGATGGGTTTTGGTTTGGGGGTTTGTACAAACATGAGATGGGAAGCTTGGGGGAGGGGGAAATGGAGACGCAACACTTTAGTGTTGCAGACATTGTAGGGGAGGTAGGTGGAAGCAATGGACTTTGCCCTAGGAAACGAGGATAGCAAGAGCAGCTCTTGGATCTTTGCCAAAAAAGGAAGGCAGAGGAATGGGGGAAGAACCAGGCCTATGGCTTTTCATCAAATGGGAAAAAAGGGTGAGGTGGAGATCAGGAGAATGAAGAAGAGGGTAGAATAGGGTTTGTTGTGAATGAACTCCCCCCCCTCTTTGAGTATATGAGGGACATGAGTGGTTTGGGTCACTCTGGGTAAACCAGCTTTAGCGGCTTTAGGTTGGTCTGGGTGGGTAGGATTGGTTTAGATAGTTTTGGTTTGGTTTGGGTGAGTAAAAATAATAATAAATTAATTAATAGCATAAATAATCATAATAATAAAATAATTGATTAATATCATAAAAAATAAAAAATAAGAAATATATAATTTGTCAAATGACAATAAGAGCTACAAAATAAAATAATAATTAAAATAGAATATATTAGCAATAGTGAATACTGCCAAAAAAATAAATAAATAAGCTAAGAAATAAATATAATAATGAAAACAATAATTATTATAACAACAAGTATATGTAAAAATAATAAATTAGTCAAATATGTTAATAACGATAAATGCTACAAAACAAAATAAATAATAATAATAATAATAATAATAATACAATAATTATAATAATAATAATAATAATAATAATAATAATAGTAATAATGATAATAAAAATATAAAATAGTAAATAATTATGATCACAATAATAAAAAAGCATAATCAATGAGAGAGGGAAGGGTTTGGAGTCGGGTTTTAGCTCAATTGGAGTCTTAGCCGATGAGTTAAAGAAAGCGGTTGAGTGATTGCTCTGCCCGTCTGCTGATATGAAGAGAAGCGCCGAAACTGGGAGCTGTGCCAAAATTAGGTGTTGACAAGTGTAAAAAAAAAGTTGAGTGTAATTTGTGTAAAAAAATTATATGGGGGTGTAAATAGATTCAAACATCACCTTGGCCACTCATGTTGAACTACGCCTGTAGGCACCTAAAGAGTTGATATTGGATATGTCCAGATTCCTAGAGGAGGTTGGACATGAAAAAGCATCTCAGAGGAAGCCAAAAGAAATGTTATAGGATCATCTTATGGTGTGTTAGCATGCCATTAATGAGACTGATGAGGATGAGACATATACATGGGCAATGAGAGGACATGATATGGATAGGTTGGAGAGGGAGTCGTTTATTGCAATAGTAAAAGAGAGTAAGAAAATTGCCCTTGCTTAAGAGGAAATGAGAATATTTTCTATATTCAATTTTCCCATTGACATAATAGGTAGTGGTTCTTAGTATCACCCTAAGTGTGGTTCAGGCTTATCATCACACCTTACTTTTGGGTGACGTAAGATTATGAAATAGTCCATAGATATGAAAATAGAGAGGTCACATAATGCCCAAGAGAGAGCCACATTTAGGCAGTGATGGACAAACATTAATTAGTGGTTTAAGAAAATGAATGGCTTAAACAAAAACAAAAAAAAAAATGATATTTTTTAGGAAGAAATGAGAAACAGAGGAAGGGCAAGGAGTATGTAAGTGGATAATGCATATTGACATACCATTTTACGCAATATAGAGTCCATGTTTTTAGACGATATGTGATGTCATTACAGAGGCTAGGCTAGAGATATGAGGCTTCAATCCTTGTTAGTCAACAAATATATATATATATATATATATATATATATATATATATATATATATATATTCTTAGAGAATTAGGTGGGATAAAAGATTACATTCAAGGGTTAAAGAAGAATTTGAATAAAATGGATGTATATGTGATTGCTGGACCATGAAGACAAGGAGGCCATTGATTAACTTTATGGTGTACTATGATCATCATATGATTTTCTACAAATAAATGGATAGCATAGGCCATTTAAATAACAAAAGAATACATATTTAGGCTAATGGAAAAAGTGGTGGATGAGGCAGGTGAGAACATAATTTAGATTGAAACAGACAACGAGACATCATTTAAAGGCATAATGGAGTTGCTTATGCTGAAGAGAAGTCACCTATATTGGACCCTTTGTGTTGCATGTACACTATATTGATCTCATGTTAGAGGATATTGAAAAATTGAAGAGTGCGAAGGAAACCATTGAAAAAGAAAAAATGATAACTAATCTCATTTACAATGGTGCTCATGCAGCTAATTATGAGGAAACATTATACAAAAGCTCATGATTTGCTATATCCAAGGATCACTAGGTTTGCCACAAAGCATATGGCTTTAGAGTACATTCTCCCTCATAAATTCAAGGCCCAAGAATTGAATGAAGATGTTGAACTTGTACAAATTAGTATACATCCTCTACAATATATGCTTATGGATTCAAAATCTATTTGATAGCAATAATGGTGATGACTATTATAATCTCATTGATCTCAGCCACATATTTTAGAATGATCAAATATTAGATATATGGATTTGTGAGGTTGAGGATCTATCACTTGTTAGATAGATATGGTGTAATGAACTCAAATTTTACAACTATGTTTAGGCGTAAATCTAGGTCACTATTAACTGAATCTATATTATGATTATCATAAATCTTTAGATTTACCTTAACTTGTAGGATCGCTTAGACCTTAACATTAAGTCTTAACAAAACATATGCAACATAATAGTAATAACATCATGCTAACCATAAACCTCAATGTGCAACGTTAAAACATAAACTTATAAACATTTTAACCATCCATGTGACTAAGAACCCATCCACAAAATAATGACTTGTAAATCATAACATTAGTGTATCAAAAATTAAATCAGTATATCCAGTTAAGTTTCAAATACAAAATAAATATAAACTAGAGTCTATGAAAATGCTAGGCAGAAATAAAAGATGACATCCTCTTGAATGCCTCCTAACCCAAGTGCTCCCAAAAATGCACTGTACCTCTATGATCCACTTAAAAGAAAAATGATATGTAAGAGTGAGTTCCACAACTTGTAAATAGGTATACAGAACCTACAATAGAATCAAACAGACAAAGCACAAATATTTTCAATACGAAATACTTTGCATATCTTTATATAGGGTGCATAATAGTTTTAAGTATTTAGTCATGTGCAAGTGTATATTCATTAGCTACTATGCGTTCTGAGATCTATACAATCCATCACCAATGCATGACATATGAAATCTAAGTATGACATTATACATGGTTTCTACTCATTCTAAACATTCATTATTGTTTATATGGAAAAATATGTAAAACATCTTATGGTAACACATACTAAGTAATTCAAGCATGATATTTAATATATTTCATTATAACCATTCCCTAACATTTTTCATGTATAATCTATACACTTCAATCATTGATAGGCATATATGGTTCATCTCAAAGTAGACATACATAAATTCTTAAATGACTAATAGTTATATTATTGCATATATATAAATGAGCATATGAGATTAAATTTCTACGTTCAACATGTAATATTACTATTAAGCTTACCACATGCATTACTACTCACAAAAATGATTATTTTATCAATTTCCTTACAACATGCACTTTTCTATTGATTGTCATCATTTTTTTTTTAACATATTAAGTTCTTTTATCACTTAATTCCTTTTTTCGATCACATTTTACTTAATCCATTAATCCTATCAATTTGGTTATTTATTCTATTCTCCATTTTCTTCCTTTTTTCATGTATCAAAACTTTAAGTAACTTGTCAATTTAATTTACTTATCAATTGTTAATGATTACTTATAATTTATAATGTTACACTTATCATTTATCATCTTACATAGTTTAGAAACTCTTATCTTCTATTAAAGGTTTTATGCTTTCACCATATTCTTAATGTGCATTTTCTTACTTACCTTTAAAAACTTATACTTTCATTAGTAACTCATATATTTTCATTTTTTTTTCATGTTATTTTCTTTTCTTACATAAGTTATGGATTTTTCTCAATTTATAAGACTTAAGAATTTTCATTCTTTATCTTAACACTTTTTTTTTTTTTTTATGACTTATAAATTTTACTTCACTTTTAGAGCTTGTTGGTCTTTCTTTCTTTTCTTAAAATTCATTATTTCTTATAGTAGTTCTTTTATTTTTATCATAATTTCACTTACATATCTTATGAACATTTCTTTTCTTTTTTGTCATAGTTTCACTTCTCTTACATATCTTATGAACTTTCTATTACTTTTGAAGCTTATATGCTTCTATTTCTTATCTTGACATTTTATTCCTGTATATGACTTGTGAAATTTTCATTTTTTCTTGACAAAACTTTTTTTCTTATAAATTTTCTTATCTTCTTACATACTTTTTTTTCCCAATAGTGAGACTTTTAATAATATTTTACATTTTAGTATATTTGTATTATTCCCTAATGACAAGAGCCTTCACATTCATTTGCACATTGTATTATATCCCCAATGGCAAGACCTTGACCTTTATATGTACATTGTATTGTATCTCTAGTGACAAGACCTTAACATTTATATGTACATTGTATTGTATCCCTAATGACTTGATCTTAACCATATATTAACTTTGAATATATTTTGCATATTGTATTGTATCCCTAATGGCAGAACCTTGACCTTCTTAGTACATTTTTTTACTTATTCTTGATAGTAGAAAATTTACATCTTAACCTTATTTTTACTTATCTTCTTTTATATTTTCTTGATTCTTTATCCATTTCATTCTCCATTAATTTATAATCAACTTACTTATTCTTATCACTAGATGAAACATTATTTAATCATGACTTGAGAATATATACTATCACATGTTACATTAGGAATTCACTTGTATCATTAAGAGGCATCTAACTTATACTATACATTTGTTAGCATGATTAGAAGCATATACAACACCAATGAATCATTTTCTAATTTATTCAATGAGACATCATATGATCTTGCATATTATTATGTTTTCAAACATTATATAACTTACACAGTTAATATGAATGCGAATTTCAATAATAATACTATTACACATGCTTTTCAATCATCCATACTTTTAATTCATAACTCATTTAAATCATTTTATAATAGTCCTTAAACAATGTATATGCTACCATTAGCTATACATCATAATCCATTTCTTCATATGGACTAAATCAATTTCTTCATTCTTTTACTAATATATTAAAAGATGCTTAACTGCAATTCAAGTATTTATTCTCTTCATGATAAATCAAGCTTTTCATGCATTAATAACTATCATGAAAACTATAGAATCATAGAATTTCAACTTACAAGCTTTTAAAACTCATGAAATCTAATATCTTAAGGAAATACATATACATATTATATAAAACTACATTTCTTTACAAATTATATTATGAATTTTTAAGACCATAACATAATATGACAAGATCTCATTACAAATCACACAATAAGTAAGGATTTTTAGGATCCTAACAATTGGTTTCTTAATCATATAAGGAAAACATTCATACAAATCACATAAGACTTCTAAAAACCTAGGAGATAGAAAAATAGTGTAAGTTTTGTACAACTAATTACTACAAACTTCTTCCTTTTTTAGCTAAGGAGATCTTGAAATAAGACTTCCTTTTTTTCTTGAATTACCTTCTTTTCCTAAGATTAAACAGTAAATTTATGGTTAAAATTTATAAACCAATAAAAAATATAAAAAATACAATAAACAAACCTACATCTAAGCACCACCTTGCTCTTAGAGAAGGAGAGTTCTTCTATTGTCTCTAAATTTTCAAATTCTCTTTCTCTCTTCCTTTTTATGTTCTAAATGGTTTAATAAACCTAAATGAAGTCTAATAAGGTTTATAATTCGTCTAAAATGAAATCCCACTTGTGTGGAGGTCAAATGAGGTCATGACATGTCATTTTGTAAATGTCTCAAATCTTTTTTGAAATTTGAGTTGTGATCAGTCAAAAAATGTGTGATTGGTCACACATTTTGTGATCGGTCACAGATACCTGTTTGATCAAAACTTGAGAGCTGTGACCTATATTCGTGATCAATTAGGGCTTCATGATCCGATTCAAGATCTTGTGATCAATGACACTGAAATTTTGTGAATTTTCTATTTCTTTACTTTTAAGTTTCCAAAGTCTAACCCAATTGGTCTAAGGTTCTTCCAGTCCACTCTAAGTCATATCTAGGTCTCTTGAGTATCAAGGGTAGCCCTCTTGTTCACAAATACCAATGATTCATATTAGACACATATTGTCAGGTCCAGATCCAATAAATTTACCTAATTTGGATACGGGGTGTTACATATGAACTGGATTGAGAGAGTATTGTACGCCGATCCTGAGGGTGGAGGAAATAAGGATTCTATGATGGCTACGAGGAGATGCATGCATTCTTCTTAATCTAGAACCAAATTTCGATGGTGCAATGGATGTTGAGAGTGGTGAGGAGGAGGCAATGTAGGAGTACATAGTGGAGAGTGGAGAGTAGACTCATCAAAGTTCTGATGATCTAATAGTGAAAATGACAATGCAGCTAGTGCCACTGGGTAGGATACTTAGGACTAGGGTGGAGCTGGCTCTTGTACACCCCACAATTTTATGGTCTACAATGACCATTATATTTTTATGCTAGAAACACACCATGGTAGTTGAACTAGACAAGGTAAGAGAGGCACCAGATCCCAGTCTCAACCGTTCGTATATACCCAAAATTATGATAGAAACTACGTAGTCCATGGGCATGGGCACTATAGGTACAGATATGGACATGCCATATAATGATGCTTTCACCTTTATCTAGTGTATTGTTTAGATCTGAAAGTAAGGATGTCTCACATATGCGACCCATGGGAGACGTGAGCGTGAAAAATTTTCTTCACTTGGTTGTTCTCGTATCCACATCCATCTTATCGGCACCCTAGAGAGGTATTCAATGGCCCATATTCAATATGGAATAAGCTTTTACTACCATCATTATGTGAAAAGCCTCGCTAAGAAGTGAACGCATCTTGAGACTTTATTTTTAGTTCTATTTTGAGGATTACAACAGCGCTATCCTTCTCGTGATCCTGATCATGCATTTGATCTATCAGGACGATCATGGTAAAGGTGGCGACTCACCCTCAATCACTGACATAAGGTGGTGACCAACCCTCATAGAAGTCACTGGTATAATGTTATCATATTTATATTTGTTTTAGAGCATTTGATATGTTTTTATGTATTAAATGTGATTGTATATTTGTTGTTTCTCTTCCATTGTAAGTATTACTATGTATGTGTGATTTAAGATTAAATATTCTTAAAAACATTTTTTGTTCAGAATATATATATATATATATATATATATATATATTTATGTCATTGGGGTAGTATTAGAATTTTTTTTAGATCAGGCGATCAGACCAATCGTTCCATGGAGGATTGACCAATCCTTGAAAGGATAGCTCGATCCAGGGTCGGATTAGATTAGGATCGGCAGATATTTTGAACCATGATAGACAGCTAACATGACCCATGCTAGATGTTGGGATCCACTCGACGCGTTTAATTTGCAAGTCCCACACCTAACATCACACCCTTTTGACAAAATCTTCACTCTTCTTTTCTAGATGTTAGCTGTAAACCAAGCAAAGGTTTATGAGGAGATTAAAATCCAATCATATTTATTCATACTTCCCCTCCTCGTCATTCTCTCACACTAGGCATCTAAAAGTCATTTAGAGAGGTGAATTCCGTTTATTTTAAGGAAAAAAATTTTGATGTCCTTTTCTTCTAACATAGCCATGTGATTAGGACAACTTAAACCAATGTAAGAATGACATTAGGAGCTGACTCATCAGCGCCAAAAAAGTGATATACACTTTTTAGGGGATGCTTTTCACTTTTTTGCACTGATGTTTCGGCCCCTAATGTCATTCTTACTTTTAGCTAACTTTAAGTTGTCCTACCAAGTCTATAGGGCTTTGGCAGATGATGGAGGAAAAGTCTCTATCTCTGTTATGTCAACACCTGTTACATCATCGTCCTTTATTCAAATGCGGCGAGGTTTTTCTATGCTCGGTGTAAAAAACGCCGAGGTCAAGGGGTGGTCACATCAGCATTAGAAGTGATTTACGCTTGCTCCCAAAAAGTGAAAATCACTTTCAATGCTGATGTTTCGGCCATTTGACTATTAGCGGAGGTTAGGGATTGGTGTATAAAATCCAAACTGATTCAAATGAGAAAAGAACTTTCTAAGATTTAAAATTTAACTTGAAATAAAGTACAATGAGACAGGTGTCAACACAACATAGATGCTAGAAACATTTTCCTCTAGCGTCAGTTGGAGACAAACCTGTCCTTCTTGAGTTGAAGGCACTAAAAATTAGGTGAGAACGAATCTTGTGAGAACTGTGAAAACGACATCAGGGTACGGACACATCAGCACGGGAAAGTGATAAGTACCTCCCAAAAATTGCAAATTACTTTATGGTACTGATGCGTCAGCCCCTCTGGTGCCATTTTCACGAGATTCGTTTTCACCTAATCCAAGCCCGAGTTAAGGGTATCCACAACCTAACCTGTCACAGTTTGTGAGATTTATGATAAAGAACGTTCACATGATTTGTCTATACAATATTGAAAGAAAATTGTAGATAGGATTCTATGAATCTTAAAACGAAACATGACCACTGTAACCAATCGAAGCTACGATGGTTTAATCCAAAATCGTTGTTTTGACTAATTTGTGGACCATCTCTTTGATGAGACATGTATTGGGTTGGGTTTTGCTTGAGATTCAAGGTCCCTTTGATGGCTCCGATTTTGATTGAATGATAATGATTGGTGAGTGGGTGGGCTAGATTTTCCCTCTCTAATACTAAAGAAATGAATATTTAAGCCTATGGAAAAAACCAATATCTTTTGTGTACCACTAAACTATCAAACTCATACACCTTAAAATCCGTCTCTGCATCCAACCTTCTTTGATCAAAGGGTCCATAATTAGGGTTATTCGTGTGTGTCTAGGATTGATAGATTAAACACATTTGGTTCGCAAAAATATATGGTAGTACCTCTATCACAAAGAAAATGGTAATTAAAGTGTAATTAGGATGAAACATACGAGGATTATTAGATCATTTTCATGGGAAAAGCTACATACACATTCAAATTGTTGCATTGTTTTGCATCATAGGTGAGAAATATCTCATAAACAAGTCCATGTTCCATTAGAGACAACCAGTGTTTCTGCTCTTGTAGAACAAGACTACAGTCTATAATCATCACAATTATACACATGACACACCTGCAATTGATCATAGGTCACCACCATCTTGATTGATCAACCAGAGTTACTGCATCGTACAATTATATACACCACCTCACTACTTTGCTAGACATGGTTAGTTAACGTGGCAGTTGATACATGCTTGTGGGATGACCTGACTATAGATTATGGACTGCATGAAGGACATTTATGTCTGCAAGTGGATTGCGTAGGGAAGACTTGATAGGGTCACATATAGCAGCTGGGGAGAATAATAGAGAGAGAGAGAGAGAGAGAGAGAGAGAGAGAGAGAGGGTTCTGCACAAGTGGGTGGGGGCATGGAGCCATGGCCTTCCAAAACCTCAAACACTGTTTGTATTCTCCCTGCAATCAGGCATCTACGTAGGTTTCCATGTTTAGGAACTGGTGATGTGAGCCATGTACACAGCCCACCACAGAAACAATAATAAATACAAAACCCACATGCTGCCATACCAATGAGTTATCACCCATTTTTTGTACTAAAGGTAAAAGAATTACCACTTGTGAAGAAGCCCACCTTGTATTTAGACAGACCCATTACACCTACGTCTTCATCATATCAGACTCCAAGATGATTTTTACCGTTTTCAAAAGCTTGAGTCTTTTATGTTTTTCCACACGTTATTACTTTGAAAAATAAAGATTGTTCAATCAAGAAAGAATCCCTAATTTTCTGATGCTAAGAATGACCTAATAACTACATGGGTTTACATTTACCCAAAAAAAAGACTACATGGGTTTACACTTTTTCTTTTTAACTTTTTTTGGTTAAGGACATGGGTTTACACCCAGTTAGCAAAATTTGAGTATTATTCACCAAATAATCAAAATTTACGTATTTCCAAAGGCATTGAGTGTAAAATGAGCATAATATGCATTTTTTTTCGAAGTTATGGCTAGAAACTATTCGAGGATTTGCTTTGAAATTTGAAATGGGAAAACCGGATATTCTGGTCATGAACTTTTTTTAATTCAAAATTGTAGGAAACATAAATGTATTGATATCTAGTTTTTTGATATTCCAGACTTTCCAGTACTCATGATCAATTATTTATTGAATATTTGATGATCAAAACTGAATTATATCTAAACTGATCTCATATCATATGTTACAATTAATTTGATGATCAAAACTGATTTATACGTAAACGAATCTCATTCGATAAGTTTGTCGTATACCCGGATCACTAACTATAGCCCAAGTCTTTTTATGTAACGTGTCCCTAGCGTGGCCATAAGTTTCACCCTAACAAAAAAGAAATGGGCAATAATTTAAGAAACAAATTTGAAATTTTTGTTTAGCCAAAGTTTTATTGATTTTGGGTATAAATGGGAATGAGCTGAAAAGGCCGCTTTCGAATGAACTTCCCCAATTGACTCAATAATGATTAATCATAATCACTTGCTAAGCCTACTGGTCAGATTGAGATAAAGAAAAGAAAATGACCAAAAACCCTTTTTGGGCCTATTTGCATAAAATAATTGCAAGAAGGCCAAAAAGAACCCTCTAGGCCTCCCAAGTGCTTCGGCCAAACCAACTACAAAAACCCATTAACCCCTCCTCACTTCACTTCAACCCCCACTTACCTTCCCTTACCTTCCCTTCCTCTCTGGCTCTCCCTTTCACACTTTTCCACAAGCATTTACCCATTTTGAAATATTTTTTCACTGAAATGGCCAGACCACAGCAGAGATATAGAGGCGTTCGTCAGAGGCATTGGGGCTCATGGGTCTCTGAAATTCGCCACCCATTACTGTAAGTGCCTTTAAGTTTCAAAGAATCAAATTCCCTCTTAAATTTCCTACTGTAAATCTGTTCTAATGCCTAAGTTCTGTCTTCTGTTCTGTTAAATTGTGACTACAGGAAGACTAGAATTTGGCTAGGGACGTTTGAAACAGCCGAGGACGCGGCCAGGGCCTACGACGAAGCAGCGAGATTCATGTGCGGGCCAAGGGCGAGAACGAACTTCCCTTACAACCCCAATGCGTCTCAGTCATCTTCCTCCAAGCTTCTCTCTGCAACTTTGACAGAAAAATTGCATCGTTGCCACTTGGCTTCTCTCCAAATTACAAATTCTATTGTGAAAGAGCCTCCAAGAGCTCCGACTTCGATGGTCATGGCCAGTAATGCCATTGCCGGAGTCTCTGAGGAAATGGGTGTGTGGTCGTCGGCGGCGAAGAGAGCGGCCGTGCAACCGCCGGAGATGAATTGGGTCGTGAAGAAGGAAGAAATGGAGATTTCCCAGCAATTCAAACCTCTTGAAGATGATCATATAGAGCAGATGATAGAGGAGTTGCTTGATTATGGGTCTGTTGAGCTCTGCTCTGTTGTTCCTTCTCAGGCTCTGTAATGTAGCCAAGCGTCTTACTTTCTCTTTCTTTTCTGCTAATGTTACAAAATTTTCTAGACTGTTCAGATTAGTTCCTCTGGAAGAGTCTTTAGATTGTGTCAAGGTTCTAGTTTTTTCTACCAAGTGTATCATCTGATTTGATGATGTTAGGTGTAAATATTAATATATATGAACCTTTTTTAATCTGAGGTTATTTGTTCACGAAGTTAAAAAAAAATTTTAGCCAAAGGTATCAAATTAAGGGTTGTAAAGGTGAGGGAATTAGAAGGTTCAATTCTACTTAGCTTTATAAACTAACCTTTTTCTGGTTGCGCCCAAGGCAAAAGGGAAAAAGCCAAAGAAAAGAAACCCTTTTTGGATTGTTGGTTTGAAAAGGATTGTGGGTTCTCAAGGGTAATTGAGTGGAACAGTGTTCTTAATGATTCTTGACAATGATAATGGGTCTCTTTCTCTCCTCTTTCTAACTTTGTTAGACTGATTTGGTAAATTGAAAGACATAATCTTCAATGGTCTAGCACTTTCCATCACATTGGATCCCACAATACACTGTTGAGCCGTTATGATGTTAGAAATGGATATTTTGATTGATTGCGTCAACAAAGTTGAAATCCCCACTGATTGCGGGATTCACTGTCTGTGTGTTGGGAGTTGGAATGGAACCTAGTAGAGCATTTTTTTTCATAGTTTTTGGCACATAAAGTTTTCTGGATAAGGCCCTTTCATGGAGAATGTGGGTTCATACAATGCTGCACCATTTCCAGGGTATAGAGATACGTGATTGGTGTGAGAAAGGATGTATTCCTCCCCCCCCCCCCCCCCCC
>JAOXJP010116879.1:0-13958 GCA_025762735.1 Platanus orientalis | reverse complement strand
TAGGAGGAGGAAAACTTGTTGACAACATGAATGGAGTTCTAAAATGTGGACCCTCAAAGTCCCAATGGTGCTTTTGACTGAAATTAGGGTTTGTCCTAAAATAGTGCATTTTGGGCTGTAATAAGGTTCTTTAACTGATTCATTTGTGTCTGAAACATCTAAAAAGACTTTTCCAAGAGTGACTAACCTTCTAGGGTTTAGGTTGGCTCTTCCTAAGCTGAGGGTGTTCAAAGTTATACCCTTTAATAATTGTTATACTGACCTTATACCATCACATGACCCGAGACAAAATTTGGGTGCTTACAATGTGAAAAATTTTATAATACCAAATTTCATGCCGTTGATTTGGATCTGAAATTTATAATGAACAAATTACCTTGCCTTTAGAGGGTTAGTTTATTTTTTTATATGGTGGGGACTAATACTCCAAATCCTTGTAAAGGGTTTGTTAATTATTTCCTTCTAATGGGCACACCTCTGATTAACTTCAAGTTTTTCAACTTGTAAATAAAAAAGTTGCATAAAAGAGTAAAGAAAAGAAGAAGAACTTTTGCTCTTTATTGATATGGATATAGGTATGGGTACAAGCTTTGCTTCAAATATAAATAAACTCTTACGTTTTCATGACTTTCTTCAACATCAAGCTTTTATGATATCTTCCTTGAAAGGGATGCGTAGAGGTATAATAGACTTGTTGCCTTCTTTGGAAGAGAGAAACTTACTAAACTTGTAGAACTTGAAGAAGATGAAAACAATGCAGAACTTACTGGATTAGAGAGCAATACTTGCTTGTGTGCTTAAACTTATAGAGAGCCAAAAGTTATGATTTCGTGCAGACTTGGAGTTATTTATGGATGCAAAAACAAGTTGGGATAGAGTCCATGTTGAAGAAGATCTCTTCCTTGCTCTTTGATTCCATGTTGGAGTGGGAGTCTTTCTTCATTCCTTCTTAAGTCATTGGTACTTCTTCTATGTGAGAATGCACTTCCTTTTGTCTCCCAAGAGCTTAAGGGGTCTATGGATGTTGTGGCCATGCAAAACAACCACCATTGAAGGAGTTTGTGTCGAGTTTGAACTTCTAGTTTTGAAGTGTGCGAATAAGGAAACATGTTATCTGCCAGCTCCAATGGTCGCAAATGGGAAATTTTAGTGCCCATTTACAGAAACCATTTCCTGGGAGAATGAGCAATTTTAAGGCTCATTCGCAAGAGACAAAAGTGGGCAAATGGTTTGATTTTTACCATTCACAAATTTTGATGTTTCAACAACAGTAATGTACTAGTCAGCTAGCAATATGTAGTGTAATAGTATCACTACCTATTACACACATTCCAAGGTCAACCTCTATATAACTTTACGAAAATTACATTTTTTCTTCACAAAAAAAATATTATTTATGTCCCCCTAAACAAAAAAACAGTGGCACATCGGCCTCCTCAAACACACTTTAGGTTGCTGGCTATTTGTTTTTCCTCAAACTCCTCCTGAGTGGTACATTGTTATCTTGTGGCCTTTTCCTAGGATTCCTCTGTAATGGTACATTGTTATCTTGTTGCATTAGATCAAAGCTCTTAAGTTAAGTTATGTACAAACAATAAGTTGTTAACTACAATAACTAAGTAAGAAAAAAACCACAAACAATAAACTAAAGAGTACTTGAGTTTGTGCGATAGTTGATTAACTAGCCATAATTGACGCTTGACTTGAATTTTGAGAGCATCCCTGTAATAGTGTGAAAAGAAAGATAGCCAATCATTAAATAAAAACCATATTAACCAATTAAGAATAAATAATGTAAACAACACTAAACATTGAACTTGTGTTGCTTCCTATGTTTTCTTTAATAACTTTGAGTCTAGATGAAATGCTCTCTGCAAGACCTTTTGTTCTGCCCCACTTGTAAACGCTTTGCACATTTAGCATACTTATTGCCCTTGTCAATTGGTGACAATTTCTAGGTTCATCAGAGTCCCTTCTCCTAAGTACTTTAAGTTTGCCTATTTGCTTCCTTCAAACAAGGGGTTGAATTGGATCATTGGAAGTTCTCTCTCAGTTATGCTCTCCAGGAAGATGGTTAATCATACTCTCATAAGCCTTCAAATATGTCTCTTTACTATACTAAGGGTGAACATATGCCTCAGGCCTTCAAACTTGTTTACTAATGCAACTGATAACACGTTTGCATGAAATTCCAATAAGATCCCTCATCCTACATCTACATGTCTTAGCAACCAGGTCAACCACATATGTTCTATTTTCACAGTCCACATCAAACCTCAAGTCACTAGCTAAAAGTGGAACACATTTCCCTGAACCAACCTTTGCCTTTTCTAACTTTTCTTGGATTCTAGGACATATAGAACCAACAAATTTCTCCACCCCCATTTTCTTTAGTTGGATTCTACTCAAAAGCTTCCTCCTAACCCACTCAATCATAAATACAATAGACTTGTCTCTTGCCTCCATAATATAGAAATTGAAAGACTGACTCATGTTATTTACTAAGGCATCACACTTACACCTAGTGTTGAAATGAGACTTGGTCACGCTAGATTCGATTTCCTCAACCAAGTATGTGCCTTGTTATCCACTTTTTGTATATCACTCATGTGTAGCTCGAACTCATCACATACTATGCTAGCCATAGCTGCTTTCCACATATTTTTTTCAACTCCTTCCCCCTGAAACTTACAATCAAGACATGAAACTGTAAATCTTAAGTATATAACTTTGAATTTAATATGACTTCATAATAAAATTTAATAAAAAAGTAGAGTCTAAAGTAAACTGAAAACAACTAAATAAAGCATTACCCACAAGCCTTCCTTTTGACTTCTAGACACTCTAAACGACATACATGTACTAAACTTCATCTGAAAAAATGATGAGGATGGGTGAGATCCACGACTCGTATATAGATACATAAACTCTAATACAAAACCGGACAAGTAAAACACGGATCTTTTAATATAAATATACAGAATATATCTCTATATAGAAGACATATCAATTTCTACCATGTAAGCATGTGCTAGTGTACATACATTATTTACTAGTCATCACATGAACTATACACTCATCATTAAAGTTCATCATATAGGAACTATGCATGACAATACACATGATTCTATTTATACATGACATATTTCTAATATCTATGCATGACATTATGCATGATTTTACTTATATATGACATTCTTCTATTATATTTGTGTAACGATATGCATGGTAGTATGGATATATCAAGACATGGTAAGTATTTCTTAAATATATCATGATAAAGACGATTGGTGTAATTCTTACAAACATTTTCTAACTATTTTCATGCATGGCCTACACATTACTAGCAAGAATAAATATATGCAAACTACTTTAAGGTAAATATGTATCATTCATATGCACTTAGTAGCTATATCAAGACATTTGGCATGGTGACACATATGTAAATCAACATTTATTCTCATAATTTCATATTTATTTAAGCATTTATTGTTTACATTATAGCTTTCATAAACTTTTACCATCTGTTTTGTTCAATATATTTCATTTTTTTCTTACTTATCATTATCCTTAGCATTTTCATCCTTAGATTCCTTTATTACATGTTACTTTATCAAATTTCACTTATCACTTCAAATAGTTTTCATTGTTCTACTTTTTGTATTCCCTTATCATTTTTTTATGACTATATCTTATTATTTCATACATATCTTATAGGCTTTGATCTTCTTCTCAAAGAGTATGTGATTTCACTATTTTTTTTGATATTTTCTTTACTTACTCATGTGGAGGACTTACATTTTCATTAGAAACTTACGTAATTTCTTTCATTTCCATGAAACTTTCTTTTCTTATATAACTTATGAACTTCTTCTTATTTGTGAACTTAGAGGTTTCTATTTCCTTGTTTTAATACTTTTCTTTCATGGTTTATAATCATTACTTTACTCTTGAAGCTTATAAACATTTGTTTCTCTTCTTAATGTTTTTACTTCCTTATGGACTTCCTTTTTTTTTTCTTATCACGATTTCTTTTTATTTTTTCTTATGACTTTTTTTAAAAAAATTTTTACATGTTTTTCCATTTCTCAATAGTGGGACCTTTACTATTACTTTATACCTAGACACATTTTGTTACTCCACAATGGTAATGACCATCATACTTTACCATTGAGATCTATTCTTAATGGAAAGATTGTCATTACATTATACTGTATGAACAGTCCATCATACCATTGCATTATACCCCAATGGGAGGGCTGTCATTAACCTCTCTTTCATTTACTTACATTTTGGTTTATTGGGTTACACTTACTTTCACCTCTTTACTTTTTGACATATTATATTATTCATAACTATGAGGGTCTTCATCATACCATTGCATTATTACCCCAATGGGAGGACCGTCATACCATTGTATTATTACCCCAATGGGAAGGTCATCATACCATTGCATTATTAACCCAATGGGAGGACCATCATACTATTGCATTATTACCCTGATGGAAGGGCCATCATACTATTGCATTATTATCCTAATGAAATGACCATTATATTATTTATCCTTTATATCTTAGTTACTTTTATTTATCACTTAACACTAGTCATCATTTAGCTCTTAATGGTGAGAACTTCATTACTTAAGACACTTGTCTTTATTTTCTTTACTAATCTTATTTCATTATTCTTATCCTTCATTCATTTTAAATATTGACCGTTCTTAGCCATCTAACTTTTCTTACCTTTACTTGGCATATTACTCAATCATAATGCAAGAGGCAACTATGTTCACATGATATAAATATGCTAGTAAGATAAAAAAATTGTGAGACATGAACAACTTATTCTTTAACCTTATTAATGAGGGGAGTCATACAACCCTACATATATTGTCAAATGTCTTAAAACCTATACACATGGCATAAACAATGGTCTAGATAATGATTCAATCATATGAATCATCTAATCATTCACTATCTCTAAACATATCTTATTTGAATCATTCCATAGAGTTTCCTAAGCAATTTATACACAAAAATATGCTAGTATCATTACATGAAGATCAACATGTTTCATAGTTATCTTTTAACATTACATTTTGACCAACATATTAATCACTAATCCAAATAATCACATTTCTCATGAAAAATCAAGCAAATCATCCATCAATATTCTTCATAAAAACTATAGAGATATAAAATCTTAGTTTACAAGCATTCACAATGCATGAGAATCATCATTTCAAGAAAACACATAGATATCATGTAAATCCATTTTTCCTCATAGTATATTAGAGATTTCTAATATCTTAATAAAAATTGACAAGATCTCATCATAAATCACTACAAAAGGTAAGGTTTCTAAGATCCTAGGAAAGTGATTCACAAACATATGAGAAAACATTCATAAACATAAGATTTTACCATTACAAGACTTCTAAGAGCTTAAAAACAAATAAAAAAAGAGCATGCTTTGTGTAACTACATACTCAAGCTTCTTTTCCTTTACTCTTATGAGATCCTCAAAAGAAAGCCCCTTTATCTTTGGTGTTCACCCTTTTTTTCTGAGATAAAACAAAAAATTTATGGTCAAAACCCAAGAATCTAAGATAATTTATAATAGAAAACTAAAAAACAAATCTAAAATAAACTAGATCTAAGATTTAGAGCTTACCTTGCTCCTTGGAGAAGTGGACTCTTCTCCTTTCCCAAATCTCCCTAACATTTTTTTTCTTTGTTTTAATGGGTCTAAATGACCTAAATGAGGTTTTGGAGGAGTTATAATTCATCCAAGATGAAATCCCACATGTGTAGGGGTCCAATGGGTGAAAGCCACATTGAAAATGACATAAAATGATTTTTTTTTGAAACTTTCAGCATTTCCCAAGCGTGATCGATCATGAGATCCGTGATCGATCACGGGCCTCTCAAAAAACACCAGAGAGCCAAGATCCTTCTCTCATGATCAATCATGAGATCCATGATCAATCACATTCATGATCCTTCTTATGATTCTTTTCGTGATTCTTGAGATGGATCATGCTTCTTTTAGCACTGACCCTTTATGGAAAAATGAGCATAACTCTTTGTAGAAAACTCTGAATTGAGTGTTGTTTAAGGCATTGGAAAGTAGACTCGAAGGCCTTTCCAATGATGTATGACTCATACTCAAATTGTCTCGGATTGGTATAGGTTTGCTAGTAAAGTTACCCTAATTACACACTTGAAAAAACTTTGGAACTTGACAAGTTCAAGTCAAAACTTGAGTTTTATACTTCTAGCTTAGTTTAAAGGGTTCCTACACCACTCTATAGTCTTTCTAAAACATGTAAAATAAAAATTTTACCCTTATAGGAGTAAAATTATAGTTTTTTCCTTTAAGTGCAACACGGGGCGTTACACTTTCAACTTACATCGTCTCACTCCTCATTGGCATAAGTCACTAGTCTTTGTTGCATATGACCAAACCATATCAATTGACTTTACCTCGTTTTATCACCTATTTGTGCTACATCTTAGCTCCCGCGATTGGATTCATTCATAATTTTATCCTTTCTAGTTTTTCCAGTCATCCATCTCAACATCCTCATTTCAGCCACACTCATTTTATGTATGTGTTGTTTGTTGGTTGCCCAACATTCTGCTCTAAAAGTCTTATAGTCATCTTATAAAATTTTTCCTTCAGTTATAGTGGTGTTCATTTATCACACAACACTTCTAGAGTGCCTCTACTTCAGCCATTCCTCTGTAGAAGCAACATCACCTACAATATCTCCCGTTTTGTGCATGATTGAACTAAGATAACAAACATAGTCACTCTGATGTATTTCTTGGTTATCAATCCTAACTACTCCCTCATTTCTACTTCTGTTTTTGCTAAACTTACATTCTATATATTATGTTTTTAGTCCGGCTTATCTTAAAACCATTTGATTCTAAAACATTCCTATATAGTTTTGATTGGGCATTCACCTCCTCTTTAGTCTTATCAATCAACACAACATCATCAACAAGCAACATATACCATGGCATCTCCTTCTATGTATGCCGAGTCAACTCATCCATAACTAAGGCAAAACTGTATGGACTCAGTGCTAACCCCTAGTGCAAGCTCACTGTGATCACTCACTTATATCTCCCTCAATTTTCCTAATACTAGTTATTGTTCCATCATATATATATCCTTAACTAGGTCAATATATTTACTTGGGACCCCTTTCTTACCCAAAACCCACCAAATGATTTCTCTTGGTACTTTATCATGTGCCTTTTTTATGTCAATAAAAATCATGTGAAGATCTTTGAAAAATTCTATTTGTTGAGGCATGTACAAACCTGACCCAGTACCCCAGGTTACCCATATCCAAGACCATTTCCCATCAATAGTACTCTATCACGGAGCAAAAATCCTTTGATTCCAACAATTCCAACAATGAAAAAATAAATACTATAAATCTGTATAACCTTGTATTCAATGTTACACTGAATAATTAGGGAAGGATGTTCTGTCCAGGATTTGGTGTCCAGGACACCAGGAGATGTCATTTGGAATAAAATGTGTGGGTGATGATGCATTTTGTGAATATGGAATATGCATTGTAATCCATATGACATCCCCTAGTGTCCTGGACACCATCCTAGACATAACATCCTTTCCGTGAATTATTTTGTAAGCTTGGTGTGTCGGTAATTGTAAACCCACTTATCCATAAGTCACCATTAAGCTGAAATAAAAAGCTCATCGTATGTAACCATATTAGGATGATGGGTTGTTATTTATAACCAAGCAAATGTTCTGTGATAAAAATGCCTCTGTAGTGTAGATGGTGAATTATAGACAGACATGTGTTATTTTTTTGGGGTAAAAGGGCCTAAAAAAGTGTTCAGTTGAAAAAGTATGTGGTCAATAAAAGACATCAAATTCAAAAACACATCATGTGTCAATCAATGACACTCCTTTATTCCAATAGCCCATGTGTATGGTTTTTAAATTCCATGTATTATGAAATTATTAAGCTCAATGTAGACAATTTTGGGCTTAAACCCGTTCATATGTAGGGACTTAATTGGACTTAATTAATTCAGTACAAGAATACCCACGGTTGATGGACCACATGGGTTATTGGGTTGGTAGATTTCATCATGATATTAGTGGGTCCGTGAGACATTGAATTCATTTGATTGCCATCATTACTGCGTCATTTAGTATTTGACTGTGTTCAAATGACGAAATTTGAGATTTTTTTTTTTAGATTCGCATATCAAAGTGCAACAATATCCACCCTTTAAACCGACATCTTATCTATACCCATTAATATCAGCCCCTCGAATCTTATTTGTTCTTGCCATTAAAAGCTGAATATTTACTTGATCATGTCCTGCTATACATTCAGGAGTCGGTTCTACTTCTCCTTGATTTCACTAAAATGATTAAATCAAGATCAAAATGCCATGCATACTGAATCATTTATAATGAAATAGTATGCCAAAGATAATCAAAAAAGAAATTAGGTTATCCTAAAACGTCCTAGTTTTCTTCTTTAATTTTTTATGGGCTACCCCTCCAAAACATCCCATATCCTGATTCATTATTCCTAACGAGATAGAAGTAACACCAATGATTTCTTAACACGAAGCAAACCAAATTTAGGAATGGGAGTACCAGTTGACATTTCTGCTAAGTGCAACAAATTCACAAATCTGACATCCTTGTATGAGAATGAGAGCGCATACACATCTGCATTACCCAAACCAATATTACACATGCTTATCTGTCTTAATTATGCCTCAAGACCTACTATCATGCCAAAACACCCAATTAGAGCGAAGTTATGTACATCAGAAGTATTTGACCTTAGTCTTTATTTTAACCCATTATTCATTTGGAAATCACATCATCATCAAAGCTGGTCTGCAACTCTAGGAGAGGCTCAAAACCTTCATTGGTCTCCAAGGTCGGACGGGTAGACGCTTCACATATATGAATCATACCGCACACATCATTGTTGGTCAAGTACTTGTCAAGATCTGAGAATAGCAGAGGACCGTATTCCAGAACCATTCTCTTGCACTGCAAAGACACAAGAATTTTTCACATTGTCACTTGTCAAAGGGAGAAAAAGAAAAATATATTTGTTCTCTGAAGATTTCACTGTTGATGAGTCAGAATTCCAAAAGGAACAAATGGTGCACTTACATTCTTGATGTGGTTCTCAACACTCTCACAAACTTTAAGAAGAATCCTTATTACCTTTGTCTGCAAATGGGCAAAATCTTTAATTTGCTAGAACATGAATGGAGAAGATAAGATTAACTTTTCTGTAGTTTCATCTTAAGTTTTACCTTCATCTCAAAGTTTTCCAACTCATCACGTAAGTCATTTATGGCATCATGGCATGCTGCACAGCTTCGGCTATCTGATATCTGAGAGAGAACACAGCAGCATCCTCAGTAATTTCCATGGAAGATTTTTTTTTTATTGAAAATTAACAATTATTTTATTAAAGACAGAAAAAACTATAGATACAAAAAATGATACAAGATACAATAAGGACACTAAAGATGCATATCTGGAATGTCACTCCCTCTAGATATTGAAGATAAACCCACTCCCCATTTGGTAAGCCTATCAGCCACCTCATTTTGATGCCTCGGAATGTGAAACAGTAAGACTTCCAATTCTTAAGCCAACTCCCAGATTTTTGTTTAAACCTTAAACAAGCACACTTCACAGGTACCATGACAATTTTGGGGTATTCCCTTACTTTTAATTATGTTCTATAAAGTTGTACAATGTTTTACATAATAATATATTGTCTCATGCACAACCTAATGCTATGTAATTTTTCAATCTTCAAATTAATATTGTTTCATTGAAATTCCAAAAAAATAAAATGATAAGATTTCAATATGGTTCCATACGCTAGCAATTAATTCAATTATACACCACCATACATGGTTTTCAAGGTCAAAATCAGGGTCCAGATCAGTGATGCAGCACAAAATAGGGATGATACCAAAATCTTGATGTAAGATATCCCAAGAGGCTCAAATAATTGTTAGAATAAAAGTGTGGAAACAAAATAGTCAAGAATCGAATTTAACACACTTAAGTAGCCACAAAAGTAGGGAAAACAGACAAACGAATAACAAGAATAGAGTTTAGAAAAAATTAGAAAGAAAATAAGAAGAACAAAAAGAAAAAGACCCAAAAAGGGTATTTCTATACTTCTAGATAGTCCAAAAATTACCAAAATGCTCATCTGATGCATAGAAAATTCCAAAAATTTTAGGGTAGTTTTTGACGCGTTTAAGGGTTCTACAGTTAAAATTTCATGATATTTGAATAAGATTTGAAAACTTAAATCATGAAATTTCAAAAACTTGCAAAGGAGTTTTATGAAATTAAAATCCAATCTTTGAATTTTAAGAGAGAAGGAGAGTAGGATAGACAAAAAGATGAAAAAATAAGAAGAAATTAAGAGAAAGATAAGAGATATACCTTGAAGAAGAAGAGGTGAGAGAGAGGGAGGGTGAGAGACTCACGTGTGCACCTTGGTGTGCTGCAACCCATATGGAGAGAAAGGAGAGTCTAGGAGATGGCATCAACCTTTTGGAGAGGGGAACATGGCCACATAAAATAAAAATTTCCCCCCTCTATGACCCTAAATAACCCGACATAACATGTACACTTAAATCTAGTTCTCTTGTGGGGTAGCACATACATAAATCTCTTTGTGTTGTCTGCATCATTCAGTCCCACTCCGATCCCAATCAAAGATTGAACCAAATCGGCCAATCTTTGGTGATAACAGGGATTAAATGGTCAGATTGGGCGATCTGGATTGGGATAGTAGATTAGAATCCTAATCTTCCCAATGCAGATCAGGATCGGCAGATCCTTGATTCCATGCCACCATGCAATTTATGCATGCTCCTAGTCTTCAATTTCATGTGTAATATTTTCTTTAAAAAAAAAAATTAAACTGACATTGTCAAGGTTAGTGACATAAAACAACATCAGCTGACTGGAAAGCTGAAATCCATCTAGTAATAAATCATGCATAATTAGTGAATTTTTTTTTTGTTGTTGATAAAACATGCATAATTAGTGATTAGGAACTTGGATAAAGCAAAAATATTCATCTAGATTTTCTCGAGTGAAAAAACCACACTTCATTAGTAAAGGCCTGGCCAGCACTAAACTGCAATATATATTATATAATAGATGTTACAAAAAGTTGAATCTATACAATTATATGATATATTTTATTTAACAATATGATAATTAATATAGTTAACAGTTCATGAGCTGTCAAGTTCAGGCCAGCATGAACTCAGCCCAATGCCCAATGTTTATATAATAAACTGAGTTCGGACTGACACACATGGCCTAAGTTTGGGCCTGGGCAGGGTATGGGCTTAACTATTATATTTTGAACTGAAGTTGGCCGGGTCCATCCAGGCCCAAGACCCAGATCAACTTACAACCCTGAAGTATGAGTCAAATACCATGCATGAGACAAACAATCACCAATGCAGACAAAAAATCTACCTCACAAGAGCATCGAAGACACTAAAAAAAACAGGACAAAATCTTCTTGTGTGTGTGTATGTGTGAAAGCCTTTAACATTTAATACCATCATTCAAGATGACAAAATGATTTGAAAACAGGGCTTCAGATTTTTTTAGATACAGGGCTTCAGATTGAGTTAATAAAAGCACTGTAAATTTTTTTTTGGATGGTACAAAATCTCTGTAACATTCAACCCATAGAAATCTAACACATTGCAAAGAAAACTAGATGGAAGTCATCAAGCTTTTACTTACCTTATTAGTGAACCTCTGTAATATAAAGTAAGGCATCTGCAGTTTAGTCAGAAGCTTGGAGTTTTCTCCTGTCTCATTAATTAAAACATCGACTAATGAGAGCTGTTGGTCCTCCTTGGCAAGGCCTGACATTGCAAGGGAATTGGCATCCACAGAGCATAACCCCGTGCTGTTGCAGAGATTTTCTTCACTGAAATAAGTTTGGAGAAACAATATAGCTTGATTGGCGTACATCTCCAATTCCTCAACACACTGCAATGTCGGCAGAAGATATTTATATCAAACAGAAAATAGGCTAAAACATACTCTATAACATTGAAAATTCCAAAATACTTCATACCTTTACTTGTAAATCCAAAGGAAGAATATGGCAAGCATCATTATAAAAAGCACTAACTTTCTCTGGTAACTGTGGATCACTGAAGACTTTCTCAATTTCTCTTGAAACTTCCAAGCACAAATAACAAATGAACTCTGGTGCTAATCCTTCCGAAGAGATTATGACATGCTCCATTTCTGATCCCTGAGCGGAAGAGGTAAAGCTATTTCTAGTTGATTTTCCTGCATAACAATCCCACCTTTCATAAAGCTCCAAGAATGGAAAAGTTACAAATGTTGATAATCTAGAGCAGAAGTAAATCTGGATACAAAAACCAGATGCTACTGAATAGAGGTTTCAACCAGTTTAAAGAAATGTAATGCCAATTATCTCAATGAAACAGTTCTACAGAAAGTTAAAAACCAAAAAAATATTATATTAGACCATGCAAAAGTTTATTCATTACTCCATTCTAGCAAAATTTTCTCTTAAGTGAACTGAATCAAAAAAGGTTGTAGTTTTAGAATTCAGAAAGCGAAAAGAAATACTGGGTTGAGGTTTTAAGGTTCAGTTTCAAGATGAAAACTCATAGAAACAATATAAGAGGTTACAAGATCTGATCGTATCCAGATCAAGAAAGTGATTCTTGCTTCAAGAAATTAGAGATCAGGACAAAAGATTGATTCTTAATCACAAAACTAGAAAGAACAAACCAAGATTCAATATTTAAGCAAGTTGAATACTCTAGCAAACAGATTAAAAGTAATTGGCTGCTCTGAGATTCAAATCTAAGGGCTGGAACCAAAATTTTCATTTAACTTCTACAGCTCAAGTTAATCCAAGTTTTTCTATTACCTAAGGACGCTGTCTGATAAATCCAAGGTAGAATAGCAAGAATAAAGTATAAATAACAAAATTATAGCCACAAGTGTAAAACACAAAGAAAACCACGAAGGAGATTCGATTTTCAATATATATCTAAACACAACTTGACAACGCCTTATCCCAACAACTGGAGGTCAGCAGCAGTCAGCTATACAAATCCTGCCCACCATGCTGCACTCTATATTAAGAAGTATGTTTAGATTTTTAGCCATCATGTTGTTTCTCATTACTTGGGACCAAGTCATTTTTTGGTCTTCTCCTTATCCTTTTCGCAACTTCAACAAGCACCATATAAATCCTCTCTAGTTGATCTTCATTGCACATGACCAAACCATTTCAGCTTTCCCTCATCTAGTCACCTATTTTACTATTCGTAGGTCCCCACAAATGCATTAATATCTGATTCTATCCTTTCTAGTCTTTGCCACTCATCCATGTCAAAATCTTCATCTCAACTATAATCATTCTATGTATATATTGTTTTTTTGTTGTTGTTGTTGTTGATTTCCCGGCCTTCTGTGCCATAAAGCATGGCTGGTCTTATAACAGTGTCCAAAATTTACCCTTAAATTTAATGATATGGGTCAATCGTGTAACACATTACAAGAACCTCTCTTCTTCATCCAACCTGCTCCAATTCTATAAGAGCATATGTTCAATCTCTCCATCCTTAAGATAATGAAAATAATTGCATAAAGGTACCTGCTGGTCATCAATCTTAACAATGGTTCAAGATTTCAGTGACATTATGCTTAACATTTGCTGAAATTTCTCTATTTTTAGGTGTGATGGATATGAATAACAAAGAGAATTTAAAAATATTTTGCTATTTTTTCTTGGTCTATTATACACACACACACACACACACACACACACACACACACACACACACACAAATATATATCTATATATATAGAGAGAGAGA
>JAOXJP010116868.1:0-13958 GCA_025762735.1 Platanus orientalis | reverse complement strand
GAAGTAAACATAATTTTTAAATTAAAAAACCATATGAGAGGGAGAGAGAGAGAGAGAGAGGTGATGGAACCGAGAAGATGAAAAAAATGAAAAAGAAGAGATGGATGATGTGGAAGAGAGAAAGGAAAAAAAGGAGAATGATTGTCTGTTTTGATTCAGACCTCTAAAGGCATGCCATTGATTGACACATGATGTGTTTTTTTGAATTTGGTATCTTTTACTGACCGCTTACTTTTATAAACAATAAGGAAAAAAAAAGAAAAAAGAAAAACATGAGAGTATTCATGCGTTGGAAGCAGAGGGGGTTTACGGGTACAGTGGCCCGTATCTCCTTTGTTTTAATAAAACTATAGCAAAATTGATGTTAATCATTATGGTAACTGAAATAACGTTTTGCCCAGGATGTTCCGGTTGCCTCTCACAGGGGGCTTGGATTACGTGAGAATGAATCTCATGAGAACCGTGAAAATGGCACCAGAGGGGCTGATGCATCAATACCAAAAAGTGATTTAAAATCACTTTTTGGGGGGCATTTATCACTTTTTGATGCTGATGTGTCCGTACTCTTATGCTATTTTTACAGTTTTCACAAGATTCATTTTCACCTAATTTTTAGTGCTCATAAGGGGTGCGGGCCCCACAGGTGTAGAGCCCACAGCCCCTGTAAACACTAAAAATTAGGTGAAAATGAATCTCGTGAGAACTGTGAAAATAGCATAAGAGTACGGACACATCAGCATCGAAAAGTGATAAATGCCCCCACAGGTGTAGAGCACACACCCCCTGTGAGGGAACGAAAATACATCCTGGACAAAACATTAGCCCACACCCCCTGTGAGCGGCGAGGCGAAGGTACATCCTGAGCAGAGCATTATCACCCTTGTGGCAATCCTCCCAATACTTCTATTCAAGGTTTCAAGGGTGAGCACATTGTTCGACATGAATTGAGCATATACATATACATGGGTTTCAGAGGATGAAAAGACACAACATTCAGAGGACTTCCCATTTTTTAAAATTTTTATGGGTCCACTTGGTTTTGCAGACACTCACATCATAATGGACGATCCATACCGCAGGCGCGCGGGAGAGGCGGACATCAATTCAATCAACTGTAGAATGCTCTGTTAGGAAGGATTCGACCACAACACCTATCTTCCGGACAGGCGACGCCACAGTCACCAAGGTCCAAGGCTAGAGGGCACTGGCAGTGTGTTGTTGCCCAAGATAATTAGGAAACAAATATTCTGTAATGAAATGGTGTTTGTGAGGCTCTGCATGTACTATACTCTGACACGTGTTGTATTGGGGGGTAAAAAATTGTTCAAAAAAGTGCTCATTTGAAAAACACATGTCCAAAAGAGGCGCCAAATTCAAAAACTCATCACGTGGCAATTTGTTACACCCCTACGGAGCTCTTTGCATCACAATCATTCTCCAAATAGCGATAATTATTATTATTTTGTTTATTATAATTATTTTTTAAGATGCCTCAGGATTATCGGTCAGCAGTTTTTTGTTCGGCCTGTGGCTCGGCCCACCGGCCTGACTTGACTCAGATGTCTCATTGACTGCACCCAGGCTCAGTTTCTTGTTACTTTTCAGGCTGGGCTGGACTTGGACTCCTCATTTAGTGGAGCTTGGTAAAGGTATTTTCTCTTAATGTGGGAGGTGGGTTCAAATCTTGGTATTCAGTTTTTACAAGGTTTTTGAATTGAAAACTCTTGGGGCATCCTCATAGGCCTAGTTGTCTTTTTGTAGCATGAACATAAAACCACACAAAAGACAACAAACCCATGTTAAAAGACAAAATGCTTTTTGTTCATATTACAAACAGCTACACTAAATTGCCACAGCAGGTTCTTGCCCCTAAAAGAATGCCCTTGCCAAGCCTTCTGTTATGCATTGTTCATACTATGTTCTTCATTTGAACAGGATCCTTATTATTTCAATCAATAACCAATATTTCATTGGTTAGAATTGTTTGAACAGTTCAAATTTTGGTTCGTGGTCAAATCTTTAGGCCGGGTTAACATTTTGGACTCTCTGGATTGAAAGCCATGTGTAGCACATGTTAACAATTCCTATATAAGCAGAAAATGACTCTTGTTCGAGAAGCCTTTTCCTTTTTTTTTTTTCTTTCTTTCTAGAGCATACTTCTGGACTTTTGGAGTATTTTACGAGGCTTAAACTTGACACTGAATGCTTTAAAAATTTGCAATCTTTCTACTTTGATTTGTAGGACTTTTGAGTTATTGCCCGTTTAAGACGAAAACTACAATTGAATGCTCTATAACAACTCAAAGGTGGCCCATATGCATTACATTGCAAATGTGAAAGTGACAATCTGACTGCTCCATTAAATTCCCCAATTTTGTTCTCCAAATTTGTCCTTAAGGATTAGAATGGAGACTTAGAAGTCAAAACTCTCAACTTCTTTAATGTGAATCCGCAAGTCACTTGCTGTTTTTTCTCCATAGATGACCGAAGTACGTTTATTTATTTATTTTTAAATGTTTGAGTTACCTTCCAAACCGTCCCAAATGGGGAGCTTCATGAACCAAAACATAGACCATGCACATGACACACATGAAGGTCATCTAGCACCAACCATTCAACAGGTTCCACCAAAAGTGATCTCCTTAGTAGATTTAATTCAACTGATCAGATGATCACATTTTTCAGTCTATATCAATCTTAAGAATGCTGATTCTTTTCGATCAAACCCATCGTTCACTTGGTTGTGCATCGATGCTGGTGTTTACTCTTTACATGACTTACATTCTTAATAGTATAGACTTTAAGAAAACACATCAAATTGAGTTTCAAACAAGGGAACATTACAACCTTGAATCATAAAAGGAAAACTTCCCAAGAGGTTTACAAGGAGAAAAGTGGAACAGGAAGTCTTTAGATATATCAAAGGAAGAACAAACTACACTCCAAACTTTGATTATGACAAATTGCAATGGCTAAATATGCTCCATAGAAATGACTTCCATCTATAGAAACAAAGTAAATTCACTCAAAGTTATCATGAGGACTAACTTCACACTAACTTCCATGCACCACTATTTCCATAAGCCATTTGTCTATGCAAGAGAATATTTTTGTTCTATACACTTAAGTACACACTATAATATTCAACACTCCCCTCAGCTCAGAATGAAAAGTTTTCAACTTGGCTTTACAAGCCCCTTTGTAATGTGTCTACCACTTGATCATTTGAAGAAACACCAACAAACAGAATTCTCCTCCAAGAACTTGTTTTGCAAATAAAAATAGTGTATTTTCATGTGTTTAGTAGCAGCATAGAAAAATCGATTAGGAGCAAGTTTGATAGCACTTTAGGCCATGTTTGGTTACACTTCAAAAGAGTGATTCTTTGATTCTTAGCTCCAACTCCAGCTTCCGGTTTTTCTTTTGGGCTGACTCTACTACATCATCATCATCATTATGAAGATTTAAAAATTGCCAAACCAAATGAGTTTCTGATTACGGAATTGACTCCAAAGAATGCTTCCTCAATGGAATCCAGAATTAGGAATTGAGGGCCAAATTTGTGGAGTGTTACCAAACACAACCTTAATTGCCTTGGAAAAAAAATTCTTTTCCATCTTGTCTCTTATTTGTCCACATAAATACTGGTCCTTCAAAGGCCAAATCCAACAGATTACAGCTACCCAACATACCTTGAAAGGGCCTAAGAAAATATTTAATTCAGACTTTGCCACCCACATCTTTACCTTAATTGCTTGTAATCTCATTGAAGTCTCTTCTACAACCATTATAACCAATTCCTTTGACCTCTTTTTGAGATAGCATCTTGCCATGCTCCTCTTGCCTTTATCTGGATCACTACACATGAGTCTTTCTCCAATCATCACTGTTGTCATTCTCTAAAAATAAAGAGTTAATACTTCTATTAGAAATTGAACAAAATTCACTTTAATTTCATTTTGACCATTGCAAAAATGTGAGAAATTACAATGGGATCCATAGCTAACAAGGTCCTAAAGCTTTAACTTTTTAGATTTTTCCTTCGTTTACTTCTTTGATTTGGTTTTACAAAGAAATATTATATTAGAATGCTGATATGATATTTCTTTCATGGCATATGGAATCAATTGGACAAATTTCTGCCTTGCTAGGATTCATGTAGACCATAACTCCCTCGTGTCCTTACTGAAAATTTTTGGCTGTAGAGTGGATGATTGGTCCCTCAAGTACCTTGGTCTTCCTTTTGGCGGTCACCTTCGTTTGGACAGTTTTTGGGATCCGGTTGTTGAGAAAACTGAAAAGAGGCTTGCATATTAGAAGAAGTCTTATATCTCTCTGGGAGGTAGAATCACCTTTATCAAACCTCTCCATTGTTGAAACCCAAAAGTGTGAGCGAATGTAAATATTATATGACACTCATCACACTCTTGTCGGTGAATGTAAAGTCACATTCTCATTCGCCAGCAATCAAAGGATTTCAAGTACTTGTTTTCGCCCCAAAAGTGTACCTGAATGTACTATTCACATTCACACACTGCGGAAACCAGAAACTAAAATTCGATTCTATCTTTTTTCGGGGTGGTTATTTTGGATTGTCACGACTCCTATGAGTTTCCTAACTGCCCAAAAGATGAAAGAAGGTGGATTCTCCCACAAAAGAATTACCTATATTTTTTTGATAAAGATTTAAAATATTCCACTCCAACAGAAATGTTATAGAAGAGATAGAGTTCCTCCTCAACAAGGACTCTTCTCTAACTTGTTTCAGTGCCTATAAATACTTAAAAGATCAACAAGAGATACATGGAAATACAGAGAGAGATATAGAGAGAGAACGAATGAGTTTTTAGAAATTGAAAAAGCTCTGAAGATTCACCGTGAAACAAACTATATACATCCCTTGAAGGTCTGTAAGTTACCTCTCTTTCAAATGAGGAAGGAACACGTCCATTATACCTCTACAATCTCTCCAAGGAAGATATCATAGGAAACTTAAGGATGAATCAAGTTACGGATAGGTAAACTTGCTAGTGTATGAGCAAGTGTAATCGCATATATATTTATAAGAGAATATCATCTTCTCCTCTACTTTTGCTTCTTTACATTCCTATAACTCTATTTAATAATACAAGCCAAGAAACTTAGAGTTAATCAGAGGTTGACTATGTTAAACGAATGTAATTAACAAGTTTATTAGACTTGGAGTTTTAGTCCCCACTCATAAAATAATAAACTAGCATCTAACATGGCTAGGTAATTTGTTCAACAAATTTTGCCTCATACACGGCTCAAAATTTAGTGTTTCCAAAATTTTGGCACACCTGGTGGGATAAAACTTTCCTCTCATCTTTCTTTAAGTTCCATTGTATTAATTGGTATTTCCTATTTTCATAGGTACCTCAATGGAGTTGCAACTGTGGAACCCTCTGTCGGTTTGCCACAAGTCACAATGAAAAACATGGGTTGAGGCTTTGGTCTTCCCACCACCATGCATCCATATGGTTGAGGCTTCAGTCTCCCAAAACCCACATATGGTTGAGGCTCCGGTCTCCCAACAAAAGGTTGAGGCTTCAGTCTCCCTAATTTTACTAAGGGTTGAGGTTTTGGTCTCCCCCAGAATAGTGGCAGCAATGTCTATTTCTGTTAGAAACGATAAAACTGACATTAAACCAAGGGGTCATATTTCCCAAAACACTTTGAATAATTTAAGAAAACAATGGATACCTAAATCGAGTCGAACCTTCACATAAAGCCTCTGAAAAAACACAGATTGTTGATTTGAGTAAGAGCCCAAATTTCCATTCGCTGCAGTTAAATTGTGCGAATGAGGATGGATATTTACATTCGCCGGGGTCTGAACCTGCGAATGATATGAAAAATGTTCATTTATAGAGAAACATTCGCCACTGCAAACGACACTACTCATGGAGAAGGGGGAAGCCTTGCTTGCCCAAGTCTGAAACTAATCTTCAATCACACGGGGCAGTTCAAGTCAGTGACTTTGCTTTACTCATAGATCCTTTGATGCGAACACCTGTGATGAATGAGAATGAAATTTTACATTCGCGCACAAATGTACGCTCCCGGAAGCGAAGACATTCGTGTAATATTGTTGCTGCAAATAAACAGAAGGTCCCCACATTCGCGCTCAACCAGTGTGAAGAAAAGTCTCATTCCCGCACATCTGTGGGCATATGGAAAAATTTTCATTCGCCACTAGGGAACCAGGATTTAATTACAGTATATATTACTCTCACAGGAGTTTCCACAATGCTTAGGGACTAGATAGAAGAACAGGTTATCAATCAGGTTAGGGTATTCAGGCCATCTGGTCATAAAGGAAACTTGCATAATAAGAAAAATAAATCTAAAATAGGAACCACTAGAAGTCATGCTTTACAGAAAGAGTTGCAACAAGGTAATCTGGCCACCCAAATCCCACTTATGCAACGTAATCGGCAGGACAATAAAGTAAGGTAGAGTTCAGGAACTAGATGTTTTTAACCTGATTCGAGCCACTCAGGGGACCCAAAGAAAGTAAACCACCAAAAAGAAAAAGGGTTTTATCCCTAGAACAAAAGTAGAAAAGCAACATCACTCAAAGGCAAAAGGCCAGAGCACGCAAGTTCTTCCACATGCAACCAGAGATGGGAGATATGCAAATCCATGCAATGCCACCATGGGCACATCCACAAAGGGGCAACCCTTCCTTGCCCTCCTACACTAAATATAGTTTTGGCTATAAACCCTATGTTGGTAAATGCAAGATATTCAGGTTTACTCATGACACTCAAGCAGTGGTAATGTTTATCGAGGCAAAGAAAGATGCCTCTATCAACACCCTAGGTCCTTCTGGGTTGCGGCTGCGAGCTTCCAAATCTATTGGCATGATGACCAGATGTCAACTAATGGCAAGTGCTAGGATGCCTAAAACACCCTCAAGAGGGTTACCAACCACTAGAAGGTCCTTGTTAGCCTTTTCCGTCGTGTTCCATCACGAGGAAAGTCCTTACAATACATATAAGACTACCGCGATAGTCAACGTTACCTCTACCTCACAAGGGCCTGAGGTGACGATAGCAGGATTAAGGGGAAGTCAAGATCTTCCTACCGACCCTCTAATAAATGTAAAAAATGTAGATGTTAGGGAGTACCATTTTGACTCTGAAAGGGAACACACTACAACTACAGAATGGCAAGCCCAAGTAGAAAGTTAAGACCGTCACTTGGCTGCTCAAGATGTTGCCATAGTAGAATTAAAGGTCATGATCGAACATATCACACTTGAAAGATAGGGCACGATCCCGCCAAATCATAATCTTATCGCAACAGAATCATCAAGGCCAGTTGTTCCTAGCCAAACACAAAGGGGGTACACCCATTATACACCAGAGTATGCCTTTGCCACTTTGCTAGGAGTTGCCCCAACTATAAGTGTTGCACCTAATATACCCATCCCACAAAGGCTATCTATATAGGGGTTCTTGCAAGACCCCCATCCACAAGGATCTCATTAGGCTCTTTATCACCAACAGGAGCCACTCTTATATGGACCTACACCTCCTGGGACATATGATTACAATGTATATGCACAAGGATTGTACGCTCATCCAGTTGTGCCCATGATGGACCCTAACTATATGCGGGCAATGATGACTGAAATTCTTAATGAATATAAAGAGCAGAAAATTGTAAGTACATACACAATCGGGAAGCCATATCCTCTGCATGTGGACGCAACACCCTTCCCACTGAAATTTGTCCAACCTCACTTCAATACATTTAATGGAACAACATATCTAAAGCAATATATTGCTCATTTCAAATCTTAGTGCGGCACTATCGCCTAACAGGGTGACTTGTTAAAATTATTCGTCCAATCTTTGGATTCGATGAAGCAAGCATTTGTACAATCGTTTCATGACACATATAGCCTTGTGAAGCTATTTGAATTAACTAATGAAAGGTAGCGAGATAATGAGTTAGTGGTGGACTTTATTAACAGTTAAAAAAACATGTTTTATGCTTGAGAATGCACCTCCCATTAAAACACTCATTGAGATGTGTCTACAGAATATAGTCTTCGAGTTTTCTCTTCATCTTACAGCCCAGAAGTACTTTAGGTTTGATGATTTGATATCTAAAGCATCTACTCTAGAAAGGAGACTGCTAGACCACAAACGTGAGAGAAAGGGACAAACGGTAGTTAACAAGATGAAATCTGCTATGGTTGGCACTAAAAAGTCACCCACCAAGTTGAAAGTCAAACATACTATAGAGACAACTAAGCCGACAAAGCAAGAAGCTCCTCTTAGAAGGTCAAGCATGAAGGAATGGTAGGAAAAGGCTTATACATTTCATCTCGATGATTTAGAGAGTCTCTTCAAGAAAACAGTTGAATCTCAGGATATCATACTCTCTGAGTCAAAAAGACCTACAAAAGCTGATAAAGTCAATGACCCAAAATATTGCAAGTATCATCGCATTCTGAGTTATACATTGCAAGACTGTTTTTTGTTTAAAAACAAGCTTCAGGAATTGATTGACAAGAACACCGTAGAATTAGACGTAGATATGAGGACTGCAACCACTAATTTTGTCTTCGTTGATGAGGATATGGTTGACTTCATGAGTAGTCAAGACAAAGGGGACGATAGTAATGATGAGAGCAATTGGGTCACATTCGAGAGCAAGATGACACATAATAGAAGACTCTAGGCTGTTAAAATAAGAACACAACAAACACATGGCCCCCCTAAGCGTGCTCGAAAAAAGCTTCTTCGCTTAAAAGAAGTAACTAAGAAAAAGGAGAAGGCTTCTAAAGTCGAGGCCTCCCAACCATTGCTCCATGAGGACAACTTATTAGAGCAACCTTTACGAGTGCCAGTCACATTAAAAGAGTTTATGTCTAAAGATTTTCTCCAGCCTCTGGTTGTCACTTGTAATATGGCGTCAATTATACGCGATGGCAATCCCCGCCCGCATAAAGAACCGCAACCAGTACCAACACCACATAAGTTGACAATAGTGATCAATTAGTTGTAGAATAACTTGACATACCAAGATCACTATAAATGGGTAACCATTCCAATGGTGGTATATAGATACAATGTTGGTTGTATCTCCATCGCATTAATAGGTTCTATACAAGACCCTCCACTGTGGTCTACAAGAATTACTCGTTTGCCTATGACATCCTAGAAACGTACATACTTCTGGAATGTGTTAACCAAATTCAAGCGATGAGCCTTCCCTTGCCATCGAGTTGTATATTTTGAGGTATTTTCTCCCAGCTTTGAGGTTCCACTATTCGTGACTTTCTCAAATGAAAGCTATGAATGCCCATGATGTCATCTATTTAAGTTCATGACATCATATAGAGACGTAATGCATAATGATAATTTGCTATTGTGACTGTTCCCACTTTCCTTGGATGGTCTGCCATTGGATTGGTACATGGATTTAGTGTCGTAAAGCATACCTTCTTGGAGCCACTTAATCGAAATGTTTATCCATGAATTTATGAGGCTGGGCATGGAACCCTATGACTCTTAGAATATAGATCCCTTGAGATAACCCTCTCAACAACAGACATATGAAGAATTTGAGAGCACCCCTAACCAGATTATTGCACAACTATTGGATTCTTGATGCTTCGACGAAATAAGGCAACTTATTAGGCAGGAGGTATATCTTACTCAATTTTCGGAGGACTATCAACTTTTTCTACTCACACTATATACAAGGGATGGGGATCCCCATTTTCATACCAACCATTTTTTGCAGGAAACTTATTTTTCAACCACTGCCCATGATCTATTGGTACAGCTTTTCCCAGTTTCCCTGGACTCACATGCTTTTTACTGGTACCTGACTCTACCATCTTGCTATGTTTCTTCATGGTCAATGCTCATTGATCATTTTTATCATCGACAAAGAGCATATATGCATGATCTCTAACATATACAAAGTGTAGTAAATTTCCTGCCTCAAGATCAATGAGACATCGACATGCACGATAGTGATTCCTCGACTTCAGCCGATGAAGATGATGATACCCCAAATCTATGGCAAACTCGGCGCTGTGATTTAGCCTTGAAAGGTATGCCACCCTTAGTCACCGACTTAGATGGCTCTAGTAATGGCGATGAGTCCAACTTCGCCACTACATCTCAAAATTTCTCTGAGGAAGGAATGCTTGCTCATTCCTAGATAAAGACTTGCAATGTTCCCAAGCTTAAAATCACTACCCCGGTGGAGGGACGCCAGCCACACTCACGATACGTCAACCAAGTCAAGTTATAATTTAGGAAATAGATCCCACCATGGGGTCCTACAACAAATCAACAAGCTGATGTAATGAAAAAGACGGCTCTAGAAGCTGAACACAACAAAGTTATCAAGAAGACAGAAAACCCTATCCCATATGATGTGATGACGCATCTTAAGAATATCCTGTCATTATTAATTATTTATGATGCTCTTCGTATATCACCGAAGCTCAGGGCTTCTATGATCTATGCATTAACTCACTTAGATGAGTTTACACAAATGATGAGATTGCTAGGGCTTCTTAGTAGACCGCAACATGAGAAGGATTGTGTACGCCCACAGTCACTTTTAAAGATACTGATCAGTATTCTGATGATCTTAGCTATAATAGACCATTATTCATCATAGGTTCTATTGATAATCGGCCTGTGTCTAGAGTAATGATCAATGACGGCTCAACAGTCAATATACTTCTGGCTAAAACCCTAGACTACTAGGAGTAGATCCATCTCAACTCAGGCTCAGTACACTCGTCATCCAAAGCATCAATCAAAATGAACAACATCCTCTCGGTTTCATTATGCTAAAGATAAAGTTTGATCACATAAAAGACTAGACACCCTTCTACGTAATCGATACAAACACTACTTACAATGCCCTCATTGGTGGGTCATGGATGCACAAATTTCAGGTGGTCCCCTCAACATATCACTAGTGCATCAAGTACCCTTGGCAAGATACGCATGGCACCATAATAGCTAATAATAACCCCTTCCAAATGGCAGATGCTTACTTTGCTGATGCCACATATTATCAAAAGACTGATCCCTAAGAAATAATACATGATATATCTAGGAAAAACAATGAAAGTAGCTTCAAACCCCAAAAGCTTAAGGTTAGGCATGACATCAAAGCTACTAAGGACAAACCCACACTGTTACCAGATTCAATAGCCCAAAATTTTATCCTTCCATTAGCACATCTGTTAGAGACATAGATCGATCCTTATTATGTACCTTCCATTTTTCTACCTAAAGGTCCTATCCGGTCCACGGACCATTTGGGTCCTATGTTAGAGAGAGAACTCAAAGACCCAGACTGTGCGTTGCCACATATGAAGTTAGCTCCTCAACTGCTCTAGAATTCTAGTTTCGACTAGCAGGGGAAATGAAAGAATTCTTATAAAGGCAAGGAAGTTCTAACTCAACAGTTTGAGCATCTAGTCCTCTATTCCAAGAACAAAGATGAAAGAATTCTTGTTTGCAGAAACATAATTGTTGTCATCTAAAGATTTTATCATGGGGTTAGTGAGGCCCACTCCTCCAAAACTTGAAGATGGAGGTCAAGCAATAGTAGATGACCTGATTGAAGTAAATCTAAGAACAGAGGGGGACTTTTGTCCCACTTTAATCAGTTCATGCATGTCCTCAGAAGAACATACACAGTATCTAGAATTTCTAATACAGAACCGAGACGTGTTCGCTTGGAATTACTCTGAAATGCCAGGGTTGGACCCCAACGTGGCCGTTCATCGCCTCGCCATTGACCCGTCTCAAACCAATTAAATAACACCTTCGTAAGGCCAGACATGATATCTCCAACAAAATGGAGGGAGAAGTGAAAAATTTTCTTAAGGCGAGGTTCATTCACAGGGTTCGATATCTAAAATGGCTTGCCAATATTAAACCTGTATAGAAAAAGAATGGTCAAATTAGGGTGCGTATCGACTACAAGGATCTTAATAGTGTATTCTCGAAAGACGACTTCCCTCTAGCACTCACAAAGCTACTGGTAGATGCCACCATGGGGTATGAAGTTCTCTCTTCTATGGATGGTTATTCAGGATATAATCAGATCTAAATGGCTCTAGAGGATGAAGAGGCTACTGCATTTCATAAGCCGATTAGAATATTTTGTTACAGGTCCATGCTCTTCGGTCTAAAGAATGTTGATGCCACTTACTAGAAGGCAATGACCTATATATTCAAGGATTTGTTACATGATGCGGTTGAATGCTATGTCAATGATTTGGTCATAAAGACAAGACTTAGGTAGCACCACATTGCCGATCTAGACCGGGTCTTTCAATGGCTTCGTCATTATAATTTCAAAATGAACCCTCTCAAATGTGCTTTTAATGTATCATCAGGGTGATTTCTCTGATTTATTGTTCAACATAAGGGAATCAAAATAGATCCTAAGAAAATTATAACCATAGTCGAGATGCCAAAACCACAGAACATCTCTAAACTTAAGAGATTGTAGGAAAGACTTGCATACATTTGCCGGTTCCTTTCAAATCTTTCAGGACGTTGCCAACCCTTTTCACGCCTAATGAAGAAGGGAGTTCCTTTTGTATGGGACCAAGCCAGTAAAAATGTTTTTGACAATATTAAACAATATTTGTTGAATCCCATATATCTTGAGTGGCAATGTGGCATACTCATAGTGGTCAACCTAAAGCCCATATTTCTTGAGTGGGCCGAGTTTGAGTTCAAAATCTTGGGCCTGTTCGGCTCAATTTATAGCCCTAGTTAAGTGGATTCCAATACAGTTCTGTTAAAAGCAAGGCATACAGATGATTAGCTATTGATTGAAAAACCTCACAAATACAGATGCATACAAGAGGTGCTCTAACCATATGAGTTTGCCAAGTAAAACTTTAATGATGTGTTTGATTGCTACCTGTAAATTGAGCCATTTCATTTTGTTTTCTCATAACATCTATATTGATTCTCACTGAAAATGGACTCAAGTTCATTCATCGCCAAAATATAAATAAAAGTAGAAATTATTTCATTTCGCGAAAACTTAAGATTATAGGCTAATCTTCTATTCTAAATGTTATATGGGTTCATTTGATAGTGGGTCCCAATCTTCTTTTAATGAGACAAGTGGCAAGGTATGGGTGAGCCCAGTCTCTTGTGCTGATGCTGTGGACCCAAATTCAAAAGAGAGGGAATGGCCCAGCCCAGTATTAGAACTGACTAGGCCAAACCTAAAATTTTGATGGGCCAAGCTGAGTTTCAAATTCTAGGATCTATCAAAATTTGGGTCATGTTGGGTCTTGTCCAGTAATACACTTGGGAAAATGTTGTTCTAGGAGGTGTGCCTTCCTTGGGTGATCCCCGAAACACCTACAGACCCGACGCTCCTCACTAGCTATCCCACACACGTTGTTGCACTTATATAGCGGCATCGGGTAATATTTTTAAGATTAAAAATTTATACTTATTAATAATACCCGACGTACTAATAGTATTTGTTTCAATTGCTGGAGCGCCCATTGCTGAAGTTGATCAGCCACAGATTGAAGATGGCAGAGTGAAAGTACCAGTAATCAGATGTGTAGAATGGGTTATGGCGGGGATATATTGAGTGTTGTGGACTATTTCCACTAGTTCACAGTTTATACCGGACAGTGAGCAGCGTCGTCATCGCTGTATTCTTCGAGCGATGGTACCTTAAGATAAACACTTTAAATATGTCGCTCGGGGAGATGACTATCATGCTGGATGATGTCAACACCCTACTTGTTATTCTTGTGATTAGGAATACCATCTCCCTTAGCCTGGTAGATGTGGGTCTCGATTTTCGCACGACGGGTGAACCTCATAGAAAAGTGATCCACTCATCATGGGCTTAACCCACGATGGTTTGGAGTCACCACCAACCTTTTTAAAGAT
>JAOXJP010116857.1:0-13958 GCA_025762735.1 Platanus orientalis | reverse complement strand
CACCCCCGTTGTGTCTTGCCTCACAGGGTGTCGCACAAGGGGATGTCGCAGAGGATATCGTGCCAACCTAGGATGAGCTTGCATCTATTGAAGATCTCTTTTTTTGGTATGGCCATGTGGGCCAACATCAGTACCTACTCACCTCACCCATGACCTAACCCAATCCAACGGCTTGATATCCTCTGTGATGGCCCCTTGTGTGATGCTCTGTGAGGCAAGACACAAGGAGGTGGGGCCCATTCACTTTTGGATGTCCCATCACCCCCTTGTGTCTTGCCTCATGGGGCGTCAGAGATATCAACCCCCAAGCAGGTGACCCCACTGCATACTGCTCATCCACTCTCCTCTCCAGGGTTTCGACCCTAAGTCTTCCCTAAGGAAGACAAACGCCTCAACCACCCAAGCCGGGGCGTTGGAGCCTCCATTGAAGATCTGATCGTTGTTAAGTTATGAAGAAGTTAAGACAGTTGCGGTTCAAGAAAGGAAGATAGAATCTTGTAACAGATTTAGTTGAGATAACGGTGTGAATACAATTGTAAAAATAAATCTTCACCATCTATAAATAAACAAAGGATATTCAAGAGAGGCATCCTGGTATTTTGCGACATTCTATTTTTCTATGCTTTTTCTGAAGCTCACGCTAATTTCCTTCTGAAGAGTCCGGTTCTGAGTTGTGTTTCTCTCTCTCTCAAGAAAGGCATTCTTTGACTCGTTTGATCATGGCGACAACATCGTCAACTAACACAGCTATTTCTTTTTCTTCTCCGTTGCTTCATCTTCATCTAGATCTCTACAAATATTCATATCCAATCTATCTTCTCTTCTTATGGTTAAGCTAAGCTCTGCTTTGGCGTTCTCAATTCCTCACAGTACTTATGGGCTTATTGAATGATGTCTCTCTAGGATGGTTCAGCATCAACCTGTCAGAATTCATGACAGATGACAAGGGGTGGCTATTCTTGGATCAACAATTAATAAGTTGCATCTTTGTAACTGTGTCTGAGAGCATATAACCTAACATTCTTCAACATGCTAAAGAGGCTTGGCTGGAGTTGGAACGCAAGTTCTCTTTGTCATCAAGGTCAAACATTTAAAATTGAAGAGTCAATTACAAACATAAAGAAAGGGGCTCTATCAATGCATGACTACCTTCAACAGGTAAAGTGTTGAGGCAGTGACTTTATTTCTCACAGTTCTTAGCCGAGAGCCATGGTTGGTGGAGTTTCCGTTTTGGAAACTGCCACTTTTGACAAGTGAGGTATAAAACCCACTTGGAACGTAGGGTTTTGGGGTTTTTCTTTGGAGGCTTCTTCTCTTACGCCTGATTAGGGTTTTGGTAGAGAACACAACAGTCTTGCCCATGTAATTTCTGGTTTGTTATTAGTGAAATCTCTTGATCATCTTCGTCCGTGGATGTAGGTTTCAAGCTAAACCACGTAAATTGTCTTGTTCTTGTTGTGTGATTATTGTTTACGTTATTTTATTTCTTTTTCTTTTTTGCATGCAATCTCAGATCTAGGTTTCTGTACAACAAACTGGTATTAGAGCCTTATGTTGAGATTGAGTTTTTTTTTTTTTTTTGACATGACGACAAAGAATGAAGTGGAGAAATTCGACGAACATAACAGCTTTAATTTATGGTGTATAAAGATGCGTGCGTTGTTAATTCAACAAGGACTGACCAAAACTTTGATGAGGAATGAGAAGCTTCATGGAACAATATCGAAAAATAAAAGAGAGGAACTTGACTTTAAGGCACTTTATGCGATTTATTTGTGCCTGACTGATGAGGTGTTGTGAGAGATTACATATAAAGAATTTGCGATTGGGCTGTGGTTCAAGTTGGAAAGTCTATACATGACCAAGTCTTTCACGAATAGGTTGTATTTTAAACAATGGCTCTACACATTGATGATGAGAGGAAGTTTGTTTTTGAAATCTCATTTGGATGAATTCAATAAAATTATTATGAATTTGAAAAACATTAATATTAAGATTGATGAAGAAGATCAAACTATCATTGTTTTGTGCTATTTACCTGTATCATAATGAATATTTTGTTATGACTTTACTCTATGAAAATGATACCATCTCCATAGAGAATGTTAAGACATCCTTGTATTCTAGGGAATTGAGGAAGAATGTATATAGAGAAAATGGTAAGAAGCAGGTAGAAGGTTTATTTATGAGAGGAAGAATAAAGGAAAAACGTTCTAAAAGTGATAAAGTCAATCTAGACCCAAGTTTAAAGGAAAAGGGCAAAGTACAACATTTTCATTGCAAAGAATATGACCACATGAAAATGGATTGTCCAGAGCGTGTTAATAAGAAGAAAGGTGATAGTCTTAGTACTACATTGACAAATAAATAGAAAGAGTACATTGAAGATGTTCTCACAGTCTCGAAAAGTATGGATATCTTTTCTTATGATGAATAAATATTAGATTCAGGTTGTCATGTTTATATTTACTCAAAGAAAGAATATTTTGATATGTTCCAAAAGAAGAAAACATGTTTTGTTTCTTTGGGTGACGAGTCTACTTGTGATGTCACGGGTATTGGGACAATGAAGATCAAGATGTTTAATGGAGTGGTTCGTACTTTGGGTGGTGTGGCATATGTCTCAAAGGTGCAAAAGAATTTGATATCCCTAAGCTGGTTAGACTCCAAGGGTTATAGGTATTCAGCTGCAGGTAGGACTATGAAAATCACACATAGTTGTTTGGTCCTGATGAAGGGAGAAAAGTGTGGTAATGTTTTGTATCATCTAACAGGGAATACAGTGATTGATGGTGTTCTTTTGACCTCAACGAGTAGTTGAAAACAAGGTGCACTGAATAACTAGTGCTAGTGTAGGGTTTTTTTGTGGATGCAGCAAAGAGAGGTGGTGTAATTTTCTAGGTAACAGATGATGGTGAGGAGGTTCTTGTGATTGGAGAGTATAGATTGAGGCCCCTCTTTGAAATTGACTATGCGAGTCAACTCAAGGTAACTACACGTGTGTATTAGTCGTGTATGATCAAGTTGGATGATGTTAGGAACGAATTGATTTGATGGTATGTGTAGTGGTGATATTTCAATGCCAATGGTTGTTTGTAGTGATAGCAAACAAGTTATAATTTAGGTTTGAGGTGGATGTGCGTTTTAGGTATATATGGTGCAGAGTTCACTCAAAAGGACAAGTGCATATTTTCTCCAAGGTGATTTCGGAATGTGAGCTAAGGTGGAGTGTGATGCACATATCATAGGTTTTGTGTCTTGTCAAAGATACAGATATTCATAGTATTTATAGTTACCCTTCAAGGTAGTGTGGAGAAGATGGGAGTTGAGTTTTTTATACTATGTAACCTTGGTAGAATTAAAGTTAAGGTGGAGATTTGTTGAGGTAGAAACTTCATTTCTCATGGCTCTCAATCGAGAGCCGTGGTTGGTGGAGTTTCCGTTTTGGAAATTGCTGCTTTTGGCAAATTGGGTATAAAACTCATTTGGAATGTAGGGTTTTAGGGTTTTTTTGGGGGCTTCTTCTCTTTCGCTTGATTAAGGTTTTGTTAGAGAAGACAACAACCCAACTCATGTAATCTCTAGCTTGCTATTAGTGAAATCTCTTGATCGTCTTCACCTGTGGACATAGGCTTCAAGTCGAACCATGTAAATCTTCTTGTTCTTGTGTGATTGTTGTTTACGTTATTTTCTCTCTTCTTCTTTATTGCATACAATCCTAGATCTAGATTTCTGCACAACATAAAGTCTATTACTGATACACGAATTAAAATTTTGTGAAGTGATGGAGGTGGCTGGGGAGTTTACAAGTGCTAAGTTCAAAAAATATCTAGATTTAAATGGGATACTTCATCAGGTCATGTGTCCATAGACACCATCTCATTATGGTGTTGCAGAACATAAACATAGACACATAATCGAAATTGCTATAGTTGTGTTACACACAATATCCATGTTTATCTCTTTCTGGACAAAAGCAGTTACTACTGTAGTATATTTGATCAATAAGCCTAGGCCGCCAACTTCAGTTCTAAAACAACAAACACCATACTATAGACTCTTTGTAGAGACTCCATATTGTAGTATGTTAAGAGTGTTTGGATGTGCTTGTTTTCCATGGTTGAGACCATATAATGATAATAAACCTTAGACTCATTTTTTACAAAGTGTTTTTTTTGGGATATGCATCACACAACAAAGGTTATAGGTGTATGGATCCACTTACCAGAAAAGTCTTCACCAACTGGCAGGAGGTTTTATTCCAATAATCACAGTTTCCTAAGTTAGAATCGTAGGCATCGAAATCCACTTTAATTTAGCATCATTATTCACCATCCATTCCTCTAATGGACAAATCATCTAAGCCATTAAAGATGCTTAAACATTCATCTTCGTCTTAGAGTACTCAAGATGATACGAGGTCCTTAGCTAATCAATAGTCAGACAGACAAAACATGGTGATTCACTCTCAATCACATCTTTTTCTTCAAAACTTGTTAACAACTGCTATGGACTCACACCAATCTCAAGCTTCTCTAGCTGCTAAACAACAGCATGACACTACGCTCTCATCATAAACTTTGCACCTTCTAGATTCACATAACATAATGGAGGCATTACAAACCAGTTAGAATCTATCATTGAATATTCATTTGATGCAAACAAGATCGAAAAGTGGTATTCAAAAACCAAAACAAAGGCTGTCTTACTGTTCAATCATCTTCAACAATTGAACCATCTTGTTTTACAGAAGTAGCACACCATGAACACTGGGCAAAGGTGATGTTTGTGGAATTTCAAGCATTACAAAATCTGAAGAAACCCAGGAAATGAAGAACACACAGGAGATCTAAGTACAAAGAAGGAACAAATGAGAAAGTTCAAGAAGAGAAAGAGGAAATTACAGAATGGAGACAAGTGAAATGAAACCCTTGCACCAAATCTGGTTCTATCCTCATCTATATATAAGAACCATTTTACATCTTTGCCCTTTACAGAATGACAAAATTTCTTAACTACATTGTACACGTCAGCAAGATTATAAGCTAACTAATCTCAGTATTCTCTAATTTATTATCCCCCCCCTCCAGTTTAGCATAGATAACAGTCTAAACTTGGATCAAAAGTGATCAAACTTTGGCAAACAAAGTGATTTTGTTAAGATATCTGCTTGTTGCATCTGAGTAGGCACATATCGAACAGATAGCACGTTCTGGAGGAGCTTCTCTCTGATGAAGTGACAATTTATCTCTATATGTTTGGATCTAGCATGAAATATTGGGTGTGAAGCAAGAGCAATAGCTGATTTACTATCACACCATATCACGAGAATGCTCGGAATGGTGATCTTGAGTTCTTGAAAAAGCATCTTCATCCAACAGATGTCAACTATTGTAGACACAAGAGCTCGATACTTAGCTTTAGATGAAAAAGGAGATATGATGGTCTGCTTTTCGGAGGACCACATAATTGGGTTGAGACCCAAATACACACAGTATTCGGTAGTGAATTTTCTATCAGATGGGTCTCCAGCCCAATCGGCATCCGAAAAACCTGTCAAAGTTAAAGGGCCGGAAGAGTAGAACAACCCCAGATGACTAGTACCCTCAAGATATCTTAGCAACCATTTCAGAGCCTAAAAATGAGATTGACACGAATGATGCATGTACTGACAAGCTGTGTTTATAGCATAAGTAACATGGGTCGAGTAATGGTGATATATTGAAGTACACCTACCAAACTACGATATAAGCGAGGATCTTCAAATGATGGGTCATTCATAAGCAGAGATTTCTTAACTGACATAGGGGTCGAACACGAATTACACTTTGACATGCCAACCTTATGAAGTAGTTTAACTATATAGGTTTGTTAAGAAAGTGTAACTCCCGTTTGATGATATGTAACATCAGTTCCCAAAAAATTCTTCAACGGACCCGACAATCTCATAGCAAAATAAGTATTCAAACTAACTAAAATTGTTTAATGAATGTAGTATCATTGCTTGTAAGAAGTTTATCGTCAACATAATATAAGAATATGACTATAGAAGTAGATGTGTGTCGAACAAATAATGACTTGTCACAGTGACTCATTTTGAACCCTTGTGAACTTAGAAATTGTGAAAGTCGGGCATACCACGCATGTGGTGCTTGACGTAAGCTGCCGATAGCTTTCCCTAAGAGACAAACATGAGTTGAAAATTTGGGCTAATAAACCCCTGTGGCTGAGACATATGTAATTGTTCATTAATGTATCCGTGAAGGAAGGTGTTCTTAACATCAAGTTGATGAATCTTCTAAGAGAAGTGGAGTGCCAATGAGATTACTACCTTTACTGTTGTCATTTTAATAACAGGCCTAAAACATTGTTAGCTTAAAAATCCATTACAACCTAGAAGTCGTTGAACTGCCTTGGGAGGTACTAAAACCTGGGTCTGTTGATTAAGAAGAGCTTGATACTCCTCTTTCATAACCTGAATCTATTTAGGATTTGTTGTTGCTTCTTTGTAATTTTGTTGTTCTTATTCCTCTAACACAGTAGCTTGAAGAGTCAATAACTTTTTGGGTTTCCAAATGCCCAGCTTTGATCTGGTGATCATGTGATGTTTGTTCATGATTGCTGGAAGTAAAGCCAACTCCAAAGAAGAACTATCCGATACAGATTGAGTCAGGTCACCCTCTTGCCCGTTAAGTGAAGAAGATGAACTAATGGGTAGATCTAATGGTTGTGATATATCTTGACTGTTGAACGATGGTGATGTTGTGTGTAAAAGGTTGTTACTTGACATGTGAGAATTAGAATTGTTTAAAAGATTCATATCGGAAGGCAAATGTGAAGCATGGCCATCAGACAGTGGAACATTCATAGAAGAACCTCTTAAATGATGCATTGAATCTAATGATTGAGGTTTAAAAACAACTTAACCATTAGAAGAAACAGATTGCAAAGTCGACTGTGAATGTTCAAAAACCTAGGTCGAAACAGAGTATTTGGATCTAAACCAAGGATAAGCGAAGAGGGCTGACCTGATCTTGAAATAGACTTAACTTCTACATATGAAAACTCAGTTTCATGAAATTGTACAAATTTGCTGGTATACACACTAGCAGAATCATTATCTAAGCACCTGTACCCTTTCATACCTTTAGCATAACTAATGAATGTACATCATTTTGACCAAGGTTCAAGTTTGCTTATTGAATAAGGTCTAGGCCACAGATAGCAGGCATAGCCAAAAACCCATAGAAACTTGAAATCTCGATATTTCTGAAACAACTTGAAATATGGAGAGTCTCCATTCAATATGTGTGTGGGCATGCGATTGATCAAGTATACTACCGATATAGCTGCCTCTCTCAAAAAATGTGAAGGCATTGACGCAGTCTATAGTAGAGAGATTACAGTTTCAATGACATGTTTATGCTTTCGTTCTATGATGTCGTTTTGTGCTGTTGTATGAGGACATGAGATCTTATGTGTAATTCCAACCTTTATTAAAATATGAGGAAACTTGTGGCTTGTGAAGTCGCCACCACCATCTGATTGAAGCATCTTGATTTTGGTGGAGAGAAGATTTTCAATAGCAGTTTTGAACTTTGAAAATACACTAACAACATTAGATTTTTGTTTAAGTAAAAAACAACCACGTAAAACAAATATAATCATCAACAATAAGAAAATAGTACTTAAAACTAGATGGACTATTATTCTAGTATATGGTAAATCTAGTTTATTCAAGATAGAGTGTAGAACATGAGGCACTGGATGCCCTAGCTTATTATGCCAAATACTGGTGGCTGAGTAACCCACTTGTAAAGCTACAACATTGGACCTTTGTGGAAGAGTAAGCACTGGGTACATGCCACCCTTACTGGACCCTTGAAGCATCAGATTCTTCGATGTTTTTTTCCTGAACAAATGCATTGTCTGAATCAAAAGTTATTGTACAATTATTGTCCTTTGTTAATTGATGGATAGATAACAAGTTTGTAGCTAGTATTCTCTAATTTATTAAAATCAAGGTACATGGGTTTTAACTCTACCTTCTTCAAATCAAAGACTCATTGGGTGCAAATAGATTTACAAGATTAAAAGGGATTCTAATAGAAATATAGCAAGATACAAGGCTAGATTGGTAGGACTATAATTAGTGTTTGGACTAGATTTTCTTGATACCTTCAGTTCGGTTATTAAAATAACCATAGTCAGACTAGTGTTGTCCATAACATTACATTTTCGGTAAACATCAAATAGTTGTATGTGAAGACATAGCTTTATGTTGGGTTAATGTCTTGTATTTAACCCGAGATATAACCTGGGATGATGATCTGAAAAACTCGAATATGACCCGAAAAATAAAATTTTCTGACCAGTTTTGTATCCCCTTTGGGGTCTGGATCCAACTCGCACATATTAGGGTTTTGGGGGTTTATATTTAGGAATTCTCGATTTTTGTGCCATCGCACTATTCATTGTAATCTTTGTTCTTTGATCATAGTGAAAGCTCTTCTCCGTTTTCGCCCGTGAACGTAGGCCTTAAGCCGAACCATGCAAATCGTCTTGCTCTTGTGGTGTGATTGCTTTCTACTTTATTTTCTCTTCTTCTTTGTTGCATACGATAATGGATCTAGGTTTCCGCATAACACTTTATATATATATACAATCTTTGAAAAGCACTTTGTGGTCTCCAACAGGCACCACAGGCATGGTATGCACGATTTTCTCACTTACTCAATTCTCAAGACTTTATTATGTGCCAAATTGGCAGCTTGGTGTTTGTACAATATGCTTAAAGATCATTCACTATATTTCTCACGTATGTCGATGATATTCTATTCAAAGGAAATGACAATCTACATTAATGAGCTGATTCAAGCATTTCATACTCGATTTGATATGGAACATTTAGGTCTGTTGAAACACTTTTTGGGTATAGATATCACAACAAATTCTATTGGAATGATTTTATCCCAAACAATTTATGCCAAATCTATCCTTCATAGTAATAGAGGAAGTGGTAGTTAAAGAGTTAGTTGAAGAGATGCTCAGGTGGTTAGAACGTCATGTAAAGAAAGAAGTAGGGTGAGCTGTATATTAAGAGAGAGAAGTTGAGGTGTAACCGAAAATAGTTATTTTGTAATCTATATATAGTGGAGAAGCCTCAGAAGAGGATATCCTTTCCTTCATTTTGTTTTTGTATTTCTCATTTTGTTTCATGGTATCAAAGCCACAAACCATCGTCTTCCTTCTCATGTGATAGGTCCGAATGGCTTCCACTGCACCTTCCCTAGCCTCTTCTTCTGCGAATTCTTCTTCCTCCTCCATGAATACCTTCACAATCTCTAAATCTTCCTCCGTTCAACATCTTATTTCTAATTTTTCTTCACTTGTCTCCGTCAAACTTATATCAGAGAATTATCTCCTCTGGAAAACTAGATTCCTTACTGTAATATGAGCATACAGGCTCCAGCAGTTTCTTGATGGATCTCAAATCCCACCAGCAGAGTTTACTCTCGATCAAGAAGGGAAATTACAGATCAATGATGAGTTCCTAGAATGGCAAATGGTGGATCAACAGATCCTGAGCTGCCTGTTTACAGCAATTTCTGATTCGATTTTTCCTTACGTCTCACATCTCACCACAGCCAGAGACGTCTGGCTTGCTCTCAAAAGAAAGTATTCTTGCCTCTCCAGATCTGGAATTCTGCAAATCAAGAACCAACTCCAGACAATCAAGAAATCAAACCAGTCGATGGCGATCTATCTTCAACAGATCAAGAACCTTAGTGACACTCTAGCATCAGTCTCTGCAACCATAGATGAGGAAGATTTAGTTCTTTTTACACTCAATGGCCTCCCCAATGAATATGGTTCGTTCAATACTGCCGTACGACTTTGGCCAACCTCAATCACATGGACTGAACTTCAAGACCTCCTTCTTATTGAGGAACACCAAATGGCATTGCATGCAGTAAACAACAATCAACAAAATCTTGTGTCCTCTGCTTTTTTTGCTACAGATCAGAAGCCTAAGTTTCAAGACTCTCAAGGGTATCGTTTTGGACACGGCAGAGGGAGAGGTAGAGGACAGAGATCTGGAAATCATCCTCGCTTATACTGTCAAATATGCAAGAAACTAGGGCACTCTGCCTTCGATTGCTATCATAGACACGACCACAACTTTCCAAGGCCTCAATATCAAGGATCAGCATTCTCTTCAGATGCAGCAAAGGAAACTGCATATCTTGTTCAGCAGTCTGCTACTGTGGATCCAAGTAATTCTCAAAACCACTCAGTCCATCATCCAATGACCTATAATGCAACAACAACAACAACCCCTGAATCTAATTGGTATCTAGATTTAGGGGCTAGCAATCATGTATCTCCAGACATAAATACAATGGCTATTCACTATCCCTACACTGGTCTAATAAAAGTCGCTATTGGCAATGGACAGACTCTCAAAGTTCAGAACTCAGGATCAGGTATGATTCACACCCCCAATCATCGGTTCAATTTAAAAAATATTTTACATGTTTCTAGTTTGTCTACGAACCTATTATTTGTACAATAGTTAGCAAGGGATAACAATTGTGTTATCTCCTTTGATGCTAACTCTTACTTCATCCAGGACAAATCGTCGAACCAAGTAATTCACCAAGGGTGCTCTGAGAATGGCATCTACCCTCTCTTCAAAAGTTCAACAACTGTAACTAGCAAGACTACCTCCACTGCATTTCAGTGTTCCAGTTCACAAACCAAGACTTGGCATTGTCGGCTAGGTCACCCTAGTGTCAATATTTTGAATTCAGTGGTAACCAATTTACATTTAGTTGGCTCAAAACTTTCAAATTGTACTCATTGTGCTGTATCAAAGATCCATAGACAATCTATAAAACCTTCTACTTCAATTACTGATTCTCCACTTCAACTCTTACATGCAGATGTATGGGGCCCAACGGCTACCAACACTATTAGTGGTTTTCGTTTCTACTTAGTCATTGTAGATGATTTTTCCAGGTATACCTGGGTTTTTCTCCTTAAACGAAAATCTGATGTGTTCCTTGCTTTTTCTAATTTCAAAACTCAAATGGAGAATATGCTCTCAACTACTATTAAGTCTATTAGAACCGATGGGGGTGGAGAATTTATTAACAATAAGTTTTCTGAATTATTGTCTACAAGTGGAATATTTCATCAGGTGAGTTGTCCCTACACACCTTCTCAGAATGGTGTTGTCGAGCAAAAACATAGGCACATCATAGAGACAACCGTTGCTCTACTTCAAACGGCCTTCATGCCCACTGAATATTGGGGTGAAGCAGTTCTCACTTCCGTGTATTTGATAAGTAGGTTACCAACAACAATCATTAGAGGAGCAACTCCTTATTTTAAGCTCTTTAATAAGGAACCTGATTACAATTTTTTACGGGTTTTTGGTTGTGAGTGTTTTCTTTGGCTAAAACCATATGCACACAGCAAGCTGTCACCAAGATCTACACAATGCGTTTTCATTGGATATGCTGCGAATGCTAAAGGCTATCGATGCCTTGATGTAGATACTGGACGGGTGTTTCTCAGCCGCCATACATTGTTCTGTGAAGACTCATTTCCTTTTGCCAAACAAAGTAAGGTGCATCAAGTTCCTTCAACTCCAATTCTTGGTTTTGATCCAAGCTCTATGTTCCCTGTTTCACAGCCTCATTGTTCTCAATTCAAACAACCAGCTAATAAAGACCTATATGTTCAACCACTAGATCAGAACCTCAAAACAACCCATGTGACTTCACCCTTAAATTCGAATCCTTCTTTTCTCAATACAAATGGATATCAGCCATTCAATTCAAGTGTCATTTCTCATCCATTAGATGAGAATTTTCCAAACTTACATGTGCCAAATTTTAACTCAAGTCCCAACTTCTCACCACCATCTACAAATTCAAACTCCAAATCAACAGCTTCAGATACCAACTTAAATAACCCAAATTCTCACATGCCAAATTACCTCTCATCAGATCAAGATATAGTATGTCAACCATTAGATACAACCCGGGATGTGTCATCATCTTTACCTGACACCATGCCTACTAACCCGAATATCATTTTACCTGTTCCTCAACAGTCAGATGACCATACTTTGATAACTAATACTCACGAAGTCAGTACCATGACCACTTCAATGAGCAGAGACTTGCCTTCCACCTCTTTGAATACACACTCCATGGTTACAAGGTCAAAAGCAGGGATTTCTAAACCAAATCAGAAGTATTGCTTGTCAGCTCAAGAAGTTCAGGAGTTCGAACCAGTTAGTTATAAAGATGCTCTTAGACATAACAAATGGAAACAGGCAATGGACGACGAATTCAATGTCTTACAAAATCAACAAACGTGGGAATTGGTACCATCAGAGTCATCTCAAAGATTGATAGGCTGCAAGTGGATTTTTAAGTTGAAACGAGACTCAACTAGAAAGTAGTTAGACATAAAGCAAGGTTAGTAGCAAACGACTACAATCAGCAGCCAGGACTAGATTGCTTTGACACTTTCAGCCCCGTCATTAAAATGACTACAATCCGATTAGTTATTTCAATATCCCTACACTATGGATGGAAAATACAACAGTTAGATGTGAAAAATGCCTTCTTACATGGCACCATATCTGAAAACATTTATATGGCTCAACCCCCGGGTTTCATCAATTCTATACACCCTACTTATGTTTGTCACTTGCGAAAGGCAATTTATGGGCTGAGACAAGCTCCAAGGGCTTGGTATGCCCGGTTCTCACAATTTGTGGTGACTCACGGCTTCATTATGTGCCAATCGGATAACTCGCTATTTGTGCACCATGATAGAGATTCTATAACTATACTCCTAGTATATGTCGACGACATATTGCTAACTGGAAGTAACAGTGGCTACATTACATAACTATTGACAGTATTACATCAACACTTTGCAATGAGACATCTCGGGGAGCTGAACCATTTTTTGGGTATCGAGTTTATACCTACCGCATCAGGCATTATACTATCTCAACAACAGTATATAACTCAGCTTCTAAAGAAGGCCGGTATGGAAGATTGCAAGTCATCTCCAACTCCCATGGCAGCAACCAAGGTTTTTAATTCTACACTTGATCTACCTTATACTGACTCTAAATCATATAGGAGTCTTGTGGGAGCCCTTCAGTACCTCACAATAACTAGACCAGATATCACTTTTGCCGTCAATAAGGCCTGTCAATTTATGCATGAGCCTCTTCAATCTCACTATCAGTTACTTAAACGAATACTAAGGTATCTAAAAGGAACACTTAACTATGGCTTATATTACACATCTGGCCCACTCTTATTACATGCTTATGCGGATGCGGACTGGGCAGGAGACCAAGTTGATAGAAGATCAATGAGTGGATACTGTGTATATTTCAGAAATAATCCGATCATGTGGACATCGAAAAAGCAGGTCACAGTTTCACGATCCTCCACAGAAGCCGAATACAGGTCGTTGGCATCCACCATAGCAGAAATCTGTTGGATCACCATGTTTCTTCGAGAACTCAAGCTATCTATATGCCAAACGCCAGTCATATGATGTGACAATCAGTCTGCGATTGCCCTGGCACACAATCCTGTATTCCATGGTAGAACCAAGCATGTTGAGCTCGATTACCACTTCACACAGGAGAAAATTCTTCAACAAATAATTCAAGTATCTCATATTCCAACAAATTGTCAACAAGCTGACATATTAACAAAAGCATTGTCATCTCTTAAATTTGATATATTTCGTTCTAAGTTTAAGGTTTTACCCTTCTTAAACTTGAGGGGGGATAATAGAGGAAGTGGTAGTTAAAGAGTTAGTTGAAGAGATGCTCAGGTGGTTAGAACGGCATGTAAAGAAAGAAGTAGGGTGAGCTGTATATTAAGAGAGAGAAGTTGAGGTGTAACCGA
>JAOXJP010116846.1:0-13959 GCA_025762735.1 Platanus orientalis | reverse complement strand
AATCAGTTGAAGATGATTATTTGAAAAGAAAACACGTGTGTGTTGAAATGGGTGTGGTATCCCAAGTTTTCTCTCAATCCCTCACATGAGGTGAGTATTCTACTCTTTATCTCTTCTCTTCTTCTTAGCTTCTTTCTTTCATGTTTATTTTTTTTGTGGACTGTTGTTCTACGTCACCCTCTCGTCCATTTGGTTGAAAGGCCTAGCCTTTACCATGGGAAGTCGACTGTCTAAAGGAAAAGGCTTCTAGAATAGCCTTATCCTTTTCAGCGTAGCTTGGTTTTTTCCTTGGATATCCTATCATGGGTCTAAGGGTCTGTGCATGAGAGATGGCTTTAGGCTTCTCCTTGCCTTTTACAAAGACAATTCTTGCACCCTTTTTATAGGTGGAAGAGTTGGACATGGAAACTTTTGATTCACAACCAAGTCCCCTACTATCTCCACTCTCTTTGCCCATGGTTAACATTCTTTCAAAATTTTCATTTCTTTAGGGAAGGAGATTTATTGATTTCTTTTTATGCTCTTCTTTTTGTGCTTGTAAGAGCCACTCTTTATCTTCTTATTCCTTGTGAATTATCAGCTTTTGTTCATTAAGCTTCATTTCAAGGAAGATAATGTTGTCTTTTAATTCTTGATTTTCCATTATTAGCAATGCATTCTCCTTAGCTAATTGACCTTCTTTTTCAGCTTCTTTTATTGATTCTAAGCTTTCTATTTTTTCAATAAGCTCTTTATTCTCCTTCTTAAGCTACAACTCTCTGCTTTTCAATTAAATCTTGTCAAAAGCTTCTTGGAGGTCCTCATAACCTCCATCCTCACTTTCTTCTTCACTATATGAGCTCTCCACAGGTAACTCAATGAAGACAACAAAAGTTCTGACACTGAGATAAGTCATCATCACTACTTAATGACTTATGATCTGACTCATCAAAGTCTTCATCCCACGAGGCAGTCATAGCTTTGTTCTTAACTTTATTTTTTAATTTATTGGGACAATTCGTTGCCAAATTAGCATACCCTTGCATTCATAGCATTATAGGTCCATTTTTAGACTTTCCCATTTTCTTAAATTTTCATTGGTTCTCTTTGGAGGGAAATTCTCTTTTTTAAAGTTCTTAGTATTTTCCCTAAAGAAGTTCTTAAACATCTTAGCCACCAAATCAATTTCCCATCAGAGTTCTCATCATGGCTAGAAGACTCTAGTTTCATCATGTTTGAATTGAACATGACCCATACACCCTTATAAACATCCACTCTAATTCTTTGGTGACCTCCACAAAAAGCACCAAGCTTGAAAAATTCCCGATCAACTCATCCATCTTCCCCATTCCAGGCCAATAACACTCCACCCACAACACTAGTAGCAGGAATATCAATCCATGAAGACAAATCCTCACCCACCAAACTTCGAATAAGCTGAGGCACAATCCGCTCAGTCTCTTGAAGAATCACTAGATCTAGCTTATATTTTCAAAAACACTCTCTCACCAACCTTATTTTCTCAATTCCTCCCAACTCTCGAACATTCCATGAAATAAACTTCATTTTCTACACTCTTTCCCCTTCCTACTCTCTTATCTCTTTCCAACCCCTCAAGTCAGTTCCATCCTTCATTTCCCACTCCAAATTGCAAAGTTCCTTTTTCCCCTTGAAATATTCTTGTTATTTTTATAATTGACATCCTGCTGAATCCTCCATATAATCAGAAAGGAGCACTTCATTTCCTGTCAAATCACAGACCTTCAGCCCCATATTCTGCAGAATAATATCCACCCTTTTAACAACCTTACAACCACTTTCCCCTGGAGCTTCCCCATTGCCGACCCCCTCTAAATCAGTACTCTCCCCAATAATCTCCCCATTCCCTCCAACATCAAGCACGTTATGGCATTCCACTATCTTGTTGCAAGCCTGAACAGAACGATCAAAAATAGTAGGGGAAGATTGATAGCAAAAATTATAACAATGAGTAGAATTGGAAACAATAGAAGGAATAGTATTACCAGACTGAGCAGAATAGGGGTTTGGAAGAGTACCTTGAACCTCCTGGGGAGAGGAATGAGGGAGAAGAGGTGTCACAGGATTTGAATCATAATTACCTTCTAGTGTTACAATCTTCTCGCGATCATTGTTGATCTCAACCGAATAATCCATGTTTTGCAGGCTAGCTTTGTCATAGGACCCCTGTATCAAGCAAGAATTCATCTTCCGCCTCATTCAGAGAGATTGAATAATCAACCAGATGGACATGATGATAGGGCATGAAGAATTCAGGGCAGATTCTGGCGTTTAGAAACACTTCATCCTCCCTCTCAGCCTCCTCATTTATACTCAGTATCTAAAGATTCTCGGTTGGTAAATGGTCCCCACTGAGAGCACCTCAATTCTCAAGGATTAGAGGACATTTGCCAGAAAATGAACCTCTAAAATCACTACACTCAGGAGAGGGTCCCAACAGCGGAGGGACTTTTGAAGAGAATTCAGTTGTTGCAAAGGATCCTTCAAACCTTGGCTGGACAATGGGGGTTATTGACGAAACGGTGCGATTGGAACTTTGACACGATGCCGCCCTGTCGTTCTTCTCCTTCTCGACATCACCGCTTCGATACTAGGCATTGGGACTGTCATCATTCTCCAAGCATTGATGAACTCCTTGTCGATAACACCATGGTAATCCCTTCCTCCATAAGTGTCGCTCACCTTCAGAGGTTGAACAGGTCCATCTGATATCCCCACCTGGGATTCTCCCTTCGAACAATAGAGGGGTAAATGCTTCGATGAGTTAACATTAACCCCAGCCCCTGAATTGATCATTGGGCCATCTCTTTTTGGTCGCCAAACCCGGCCATCTTAGGTCCATCGGCGCCATAATGACCATTTTCCATTTCAAATGAATTTGAATTAATTTTTGAATTCCGCCCATAAGCAATCGAAATAGCTGGACAATTTGAGGTGCCAGCTGCAATCAACGGTTGACCTCAATCTGACGGCCCACCCGATGCCACATCACCTTGGTACCAATTCCTGATCCGACCCACATGAGGGAGTCCGAACTGAAGAGGGAGTTCATCTCTTTCGCCTGAAAACCCTTCCCCATCAATCGGATTGCCTGAGTTCACCACTGATAGCATAGCCGCTTCAACTTCAATTACCAGGACAAACTCATTTCCCATATTCCATCTTATCATTCTAGGTATGTCCAGCAATGACCGAGCCCCCACCTGCATTCTCACTGTAGAGATAATCTCCCGATTAGCAGAGTGAGCATCTACTTCCACCAAACCACCGCATTGACGACCAATCTCTGTGAACGATGCCTGAGACCACTCCGATAGCGGTAATCCCCACACCTTGATCCATCAATGCCCCTGAATAGAGGTTGTGTCAATTTTAGTAGCAAAGGTTGACCACCTTTGGAAAACAAAACCCCCCTTCCCCACACTAAAATGGCCCATGTTCGGAATCCTCTTCCCCTCATCCATATTTTTGACGGTAAATAGCGCTCAGTTTGCAGGTTATCCTGTTGGAAGCATAACGAACTCTTCCTCTCCTGCGTTATGGAATTTCCGAGACACCACAATACCACTGATTTCCATGGAACTGAAACCCCCCAAATGTTGCAGACAAGGACATTGTTCACTGATTAGTTTCCGGAGGTTGCAGTCGATGATGGATGTATCCCTCCCCTCCGCCAGTCTTGAAATCCAATATCGGAGCCATAGTTGGCTCTGGTTCTGGCATCTGATGTAGAGTCTCCATAAACCCACACCAGCTGAAACAACCATCACCTGCCGGAATATGGATAAACCTATTTGCCTCTTTCAGTCTCCATTCACATATTCTGATGAAGCTCCCTTACTGGTGTATATATAATGTTGTGTGTTTGAAGAACCCTCCCGGCTCAGCTATTAAAGTTACATCGGCACTCGAAATGTGTTGACCGGCATATTGTAATTTTTATATGCAATCGGTTAAAGTGACCGAAACATTACGAATTAAATCAAAATTTCATTTGAATTTATGTAATTTTTGAAAACCTGTAGAATTTGCATTGAGTTCCACCAAAACTGACTTAATTCCATCAACATTGACCGAAATAAGTTGATCCTTAAAACTATGTTTCTAATTCTATGCGCTTAGACTTTTATAAAGAATATTTAGGTAATTTTTGTAGTTTTTTGGGGGTTATGTTTAATCCTCACACCCAAACATAGTAAAATAAAGTTTGGATAGTATATGTATATTTTTATCTGTATTCTTTATTTTAATTTATTGTTATTATTTTATTTATTTTTATGTAGACCTAACCTTGTCTCTGCTTTGACATTGGTAAAGTGAGCAAGTGAAAGGATTTGTTGTTTTACGTGAAACCCTTTGTACTATTTAGCAATTATGCTTTAAATGTTAATCTAAGAATATTTCCGTTGATGCAACAAATAATGTACTAACCATGTTTAATGATTTGCAGGCTAACTCACCCATTAGAACATTAGATGAACTTCATGTTTCTGAGGTAGTTGCAACTCCATGCTTTCTGTCAAGTGTTGAGAGAGAACAAATTCAATCAATGGAGACAGTTGCATGCTCCAGTCCATCAGAGACAGAACTGCCAATTAGGATTCCAGTTTCCAATCATGACAAACTACGAGGATCCAGTATTGGTAGTAGTCAAGAATTTGGACAAAGAAGAAGACATCGTTGTTATGTGATAACAGCACGGGCACGTTCTTTTCTTTATCACCAGGTTAGCATAGTGTCTTTTGTGTTTTATTTCTCTAGGGCTTTATTCTTCTATCTGTGATAGCATATGAGAAATGGTTGCATTCAGTTAAAGTGATGAGAAAAGTACTATTGTGTTGACATTATTTTGAATTGAGATTGCTTATTATAAGACTCTGGAGGCTGATTACTTTGTATGTACTTTTGTTATTATGTCCTACTTATTCTTTGTTGTTTGGATGTTATATGTTCATTGCAAAAGCATTTTTATTCGATGTTTGAGAGGGCCCCATCAGCCAATCTGTTAGTTTTATTTGTCACCTCTCCAGAACTTTTTGTTCAATGTATACCTTAAAAAGAAGCTGTTACCTATATTCAATTGTGAAAGAGGATACAGCAAGCTGGAGTTTTTGCTCCTCTACTGATAGTTAGCTATGACCTTGGTAATTCAGTGCCTCATCCTTTTATTTTTTATTATTATTTTTTCTTAACTTTCCATTGCTATTAAGGAAGATGATGTGCCTATGGTTTTTGTAAAGGCAAAATTTTTTGTTTTGTTCACTGTATTAGTCTGTGTCCAGTCAGACATTGTACCCTTCCTACGAAGACATGGTCTGCTCCATTTCTTGTTCTTAAGTTTCATCTTAGTCTTCATGAGGCTTTACCTGAAATTTCCCTGGACGTCTATGTCTGAATGATCCTAGAGGGGGTGAATAGGATCCCCTTTCTTTTTTTGCAATGGAATTAACTAAAACCAATTAGTACAAGTGAACTTAAACAAGTGTTGCAGTATTCAAAAGCATAAACAGGAAAGCACACATACACAAGTGATTTACAAGTTCAGCGATCTGCAAATCACCTTGCAAGTTTTGCCACTCACTGGACTTTCTCTACAAGTGATTTGCACCCAGTGACTCCAATGGACACTCCCAATGATGTAGATTAAAGTTTTTGTTGTAGTTGTTCAAACCTCTTCTCAGGTAGATGTGTGAATCAAGTCTAGGTTGATGGAGAAACCTTTTCTTTGTAAATAGAGGATAATTCGCCACTTAAGAATGCTCTCTAGTTTCCAAGCTTTCCAATATGTTTGACTTTGTAGGAAAGATAGGTTGCACAACCTCAACCTCAACCTCTACTTAGGTTTAGTAGGGCTTTTGAGCTGCAGGGTCCTCTATGGTTGCCTCACTGTTTTTCAGAATTTTCAATATGCAATCGGCTAGTGTTTGATCTCTTTTTTTCATAAAACTGTTACTTAGATGTTGGGAGGCCTTCTCCTTTAATAGAGTGATCAAATTCCTCGCATAGAAGATCCCCAATGGTAAAAAATCTAGCCGTTGTGAATTTCCGAATTGGAAAGATTGTGTGGTCTAGATAGTTCAATCAATCGATCAAATGGTTTTGCTGAGCCCCATTCTAGTTCTGGTTGATTAATTAATACCTTTTGATTGATCGAATGGATTTTGATTCCTAAACCCATTTTGGTCGATTGATTAAGTTACTTTTGATCCATCAAACCTATCAGTTCAAAATATTTCTATTTGTTAAGTTCAATCTTACTTAACAACCTTTGGGTATCCACCTAAGGTTCATGGGGAAGGTCTGTGATCCTCTTAGGGTCATTGGTACAAGTCTTTCCCATGATTACTTACCATCCAACCTTTTGAGTCAATTTACCTTTGAAGTGTGCGGTTGTCTTCTTGAGGTATTCTGCTTTAGAGCTTGAGACAACCTTGCAATTCTTCACTTTATAGCTTTTTTGTCTCTTACCTCTGTGGTCCTTCATTATCCGGTCTTGTGTAGTATGAACTTCCCGGAGTATAAACTTATATGACTCATGAATTACACATACAATTGCATAAATGTAAGACTATATACAAGGACCAATTACTTATATGTTCTTTTTACACATGGAATGGATTTGACAACTCACAAAAGCATAGTACATTAACAATCTCCCCCTTTGTCAATTCTATGACAAAACATTTACAAAAACTCAAAAGTGAATGTTTTGGTTGCAGCTCCCCCTCAAGTTGCGGTATACCTTCGTGCTTGTATCACACTTGAACAAAATACCTTTCTCATAAAGGCCGTTAACTTATTCAACAATATGACAAATATCAATAATACCAATTATATCTAATAACAAAAAGAAAAATCATTTTCAGCACAATCAAATACTTAGCACAATTATCCCATATCTCTCCCCCTTTCTGTTACAATGCACTTGTCTCTCCCTTTCTCAAATTTCTCCTTTTTATCATGAATTGACAAAGGGACTAGTATATTTCCTCTGAATTCATGCAATTTTTCATATCAAATACAAATAAATATACAAGGACATGCATGAGAAAGAAATATCAAGGGGACACATTGCAAAATGTTCTTATCTTTAAGGTATTAGAAGAGGAATCGACGACACTAACAAAAGTGACAGATGAAGGATTGACGACGCCAATGAAGGTTTCAGACATGGAAGAAGACGGATTGGCATGTTGAATGACATGCCAAACAAGAGAAGTTAAGTCCAACCGTGCTCCAGTACAAGTAGACATCAATGCGGTCACAATAAGCCAAGTGACCAGTGAAAGATGTCGAGCAATGGTTGAACACAAAAGAAGTTGATGACAAGAAGAGGACGGGTCATTATCATCTCAAAGCTAACGAGGGTCGACATGATTGCAATCGACTTAGTATGGAATGATCTAGCAGGGTGGTCTCAGGATGATAGAGATCGTCATTGTGACTCAGGAGACATGAGAACCAAGCATCGATGCAAGCAGGTGCTCGACCAAGATATTGATGTCCAAAAAATAAAGTCTAACGTCTGGACGTGAAATGGTTCTACGATACTCGACTGTCTAGCAGTCAGCAGCATGGTTTTTAAGATCATCCGATTTGGGTGAGGATTTGCTAGATCAGATCGTGATCAGACTGGTCCAATCCTGATCTTGAATGATAATCGGGTTTAGCAGGTATCGGGTCTTGGATCGGTTGTTCCTGTCCGATCCAGTCGATTCAACCATGGATCCAGCGATCTTGAGTTGGATTGGCTAGGATCGGATGATCCAAACCTGGATCGTCCAAGTTAGGACGATTCGACTTAGGATTGGCTGATCCAACTTAGGATCGGCCGAGAGTATACAAACACGATCGTAAGCTACCCATTCTTACTTATGCTCGTTCTTGCCTTTCCAAACACAGATTTACCTCAAATTTTTTTTTCTAGATTTCGCATCTTAACACCCTTGTGTGCCGTTTTAAACAAGTTTTCAAGATCAAAAACTTGTTTTTTGGCAGATTTGAGTAGATTGGACGAAGAGATTTTGGGGTTTTGTTTTTTAAAGATAAAAATGTATGATTTTTTCATCAAAGCTTTGTTTTGATTCATTCTTTTTGTAATGAAATGATATATCAACACATTTAGATGTTATATCTACCAATTTATTGCATAAAAAACAAGATTAAAGTTTGCATTTAATGGATTAAAGACACTTTTTGTAAAACATAGACATTTTTCCGAAAATTCTAAAATAAATATATGTTATATATATATGATATAATATACCATAGATCTATGGGTTTGGGACCAAAACCCACTGATCTATGGTTGAACATGAATTTTCTAAAAAAATTATTTTTAATTAATATGAAAATTAAAAATTATATATATTTTATATGTAGTTTTTTTTTTTTTTTTTTACAAAAATTTGATAGTGTATTATTTTTTGTTAAATAAATGCAATCTTATAATGTGACTTTTTAGGTTATTTCACTAAATTCCTATTTTTAAACACGTTTTTGTAAAAAATAGGCATTTTTCTGAAAATTCAAAAAACATATGAAGTAAATGTATGTTATATATATGATATAATAGACCATAGATCATAATAATAGACCATAGATCATAGATCTATGGTTGAACTTGAATTAAAAAAATGATTTTTTAATTAATCCCAAAATTAAAAATTAATTATTTTTTATATATAAATATTGTTTTTTTTATAAATTTAATAGTGCATTATTTTATTTTTTTCAAACAAATGCAATCTTATAGTGTGTTAATGTTTTATACATTGTGTTGCATTGACCTCATGCAAGGAACAAGTGAAATGTAACTTGTGCAACAAGATTATGTAAGGGGGGTGAGTAGGTTGAAACATCACCATGCCAGCACAAGGGGACATGTTAAACTATGTCTGCAAATACCTAAGCAGTTGATGTTGGACATGCATACACTTGATAGAGGCTAAAAAAGAGAAGGGTCTAAAGAAGAAACAAAAAGAATTATTGCAGGAGCGGCCTAGGGGGCATGTGAGAAGAAGATATTGGGGAGGAAGAAGCCTGTGATTTTGATGGTATGGATAGGTTAGAGAGCATCTTATGGCGGCAATGAGAGAAAGTAGATAGTGGTGGGAGCTCACAGCGATATACAGGATCGCGCAAGCGACATCGACATGGTGGTGGGATAGTCATCTGCTCAAGGAAGACCAGTCTGGTACAACAAAGCGTGGGATATGTGTGAACCTATCGGAGAACGATTCGATGAGGGGTTTTTAAAGAAGCACAAACCTCCGTATCAAAAGGAGGAGTTTGAGGACAAATGTCCTACAAAACATGATATGAGCAAAAAATGCTTTGGTTCGTACAAGGAAAAGAAAAGTCTCACAATAAAAAAAGTTTGAAGCGACTAATTATAATGAAAAGAAAAGAGTCCACAGGAAAAAATGCCCAAACAAAATTTTCATTATATATATACAAGTCGAGAATTACAAATGTTGAAATATAATAAGTATATTAACTCATCCCTCTCTTGGAACCTTAGGGTTTTACGAGAGACGGCTAATTACTTTCTTCAACATCGTATCAGAGCAGGTTTGGTTGAGTTTGAATCTCGGTGGAAGTATTTTCCCAGATGTAGTGTTGTATGCGTGTGTGCGCGTATTGTGGACCCATGCCTAGCTTCTCAAGTGCATTCTTAGGAGAGGAGAGAACAGTGTTTCTCATGAGGAGGGGTGTTGAAGTATAATAATTGTGTATCTCCTAACACCTTTAGGTTTTAGGAGAGTTTGTTAATTTACTGTCAACAATAAAGACTCTTCTCAAGACAATGTCTTAAGGCAAAAATATCATCAAAAGCGAGATGATGGAAACGCCAAGGGCTCACATCGAGGCTGTCCGTCGCTTCTTGAGGAAAGAATTGGTCGATCAACAAGAGGTGCAGAAGTCGGTGAAGAGCGTGAGGTAGAACACAAGCTTCTGAAGAAACTATTTAACCTATACACCACCACCAATTGAGGGGCATGGATGAGGTGTGTTTTTCACCTCTCTAGAAGCCACCTTAGGAGCCGCCTCAGTAATGGTTCTGAGTGAGGAGAAGAAAAGAGCTCAAGCTGACATGCCTCACCTAGAGGACACCTTTTTCACAGAACCATGACGTGCATAGGAGGCAAACGATGTGAGAAGGGAAGACATACCTCTAGAGGTGTGGATGGCGCCTCATCCCCACACGTAAACCACTCCTACACAACCTGAGATGTATCTCAAGATAAGCTAAGAAGTCCATGTGATTCTCTTGCTCCTTGGAACAACATGATCAGCCTCTAGCTGTGGGGTGATGGTCTGAGCCGTGGACATGGCGTGAGAAGTTAACATCAAACATTCTCATAAGCCAAAGAATCCAGGTAGTAGGTATAGGCTAGGAATTCCATTTAACAAAGCTCGAAACCACTCCAAAGTATCGAGGCCTGACAATGTGACTGCAAAGGAGGCAAGATGCGGTCATGATGAGGAAAGATGGGTATCAACTGATGCTCGGAGTTGGTATTTATAGACCCGCTAATGAAATGGTTAATGGACGCAATGAAGACGGTTGGTTTCCCACGTAGAAGCCACCGTTCATTTCGTTCGAAATCATCGGAAGTTGGGCAAATCTTGGAAGCAGTTGGTATCAGAGGATATTTCGTCTCGGAAGCTGCTCCGTTTGAGATTATCTAGTAAAATCAATTACACTATCGAGCGCATGCTATAGAGAACAATCAAGATGGTCCAATTGCAAGACCCTGAAGCATTAGAAGGTTACATACATAGTTAAGATCTAAACTAGACGCGTGTTAGGGGGACATTTGTTGGCACCCTCTTAAAATCTTGTGTATAAATGAAGGAGATGTGGAATTTAATGGGCCTAGAAATGGAACCATGAACAAGGGCACGTGATGAAACCAACATGACGATGTATGTCATGACAACCGGCTCACAATGAAGATAGATAACTACCTACACGAAGTAGGCCAGGCTAGGCTACTACACACCCCACGAGGGTATATATCGTGGCATGTAAAAGTTGTTGTAGCAGCAAAGAGGAGTGGAAGGTGGAAGGAACCTCCCATGCGATGTAAGAGGTTGTAACTGCCATAGCTGACTGGATCGATATAAATATGCTAGAAGAAGAAGAAAAGACCTCTAACATCAACATCAAATTTTATTTCTATCTTAGGAGTAGGAGTAGCTTAACTTAGTCTGTAATTCGGTTTGAGAAAGGGTGAACCTGGTTCATCCTTGGTTTCGATAATCATCTTGGTTGATATCGAGTAGAGTTACCCCTTTTAGGAGGCTCATGTTCCCTTAGATTAAGCGAGACGTTTGTATTGTGCTACCGTTTAGTTGTATTAAAGAAGTTGTGTCTCTTTTCTGTTATTCCCTTTTGAAGTCTTAGGAAAGTCCTCTTTGTTGAGGCATGTACCGAACCTGACCTGGTACCCATACCGGGGGCAACGTGATGAAAGAAAAATTTTTCTCACCAACATTCACACTTTTTGGAAAATGACTACTACCACTTGCCTCTGCCTGTGAGCACTAAGGTACCACACCGTGAGCACTTGCTCGGAGGCACGAACGGTTGAGGTGGCCCAGAAATATGTTGGGGTCATCCTTAGTCCTCCAAGGCTCTCCTCTGCTCTATGGTTTTCAGGTCAAGTCAATTTATCATGTAAACCGAAGTACTAAGTCTAAGTAAGTCAATCTATCATGTAAACCGAAGCACTAAGTCTACTTTACGTAATGCATGCGCGGGGTGTTACACCAACACTACCTCTTAAGCTAGTATGTAAATATTGTGCATATCTAGTTTGCAAACAATCCTACTAAAACTAGGACTGCATAGTCCTTTAGTGAACACATCAGCTATTTGATCTTCAGTCTTCACAAAGGGCATACAAATTTACTTGATTTACAACTTCTCCCTTAAAAAATGTCTGTCAACCTTAGCATGTTTCATTGTCATGCTCGACTGGATCGTGGGAAATGCTAATGGAAGCTTTATTGTTGTAGCACAATCGCATGGGATCATGTAAGTGGAATCCTAACTTTCTTAAGAAACCACATATCCACAACATTTCACAAATCCCATGTGCCATGACTCGAAACTCTACCTCTACACTTGACTGGGTTACAATTGATTGCTTCTTGCTACACCAAGAAACAAGGTTATTTTCAACAAAGTATAATAACCAAAAGTAGATCTTCTACCATCCACAGATCTTGCCCATTCTGCATCAGTGAAAGCCTCGACTCGGTGATTATGTCTTTTGTGATATAGGGGGCCCTAACTTAAGCTCTTCTTCAAGTATCAAACAATGCAATATGTTGCCTCAAGATGTCTGGTTGTGGGAGCATGCATAAATTGGTTTTACCACTCCAACCCCATAAGAGATATCTGGTCTCGTCAGGGTTAGAGAAATCGGCTTCCCTATAAGTCTCTGATAACGTCTAATATCAATAAGTCTATGACTTTCATCTACATGCATGCGATGGTTAGACTCAATGAGAGTGTCAAAAGATTTACATCCTAGCATCCTAGAGTCTTAAAGGAGATATAATACATAGGAAGAGATCATCCTTGGATCTAGCAAATTCAATACCAAGCAATTACTTAAAGAGGCCCAAAATCTTTGATTTCGAACACCTTTCCTAGAAAAACTTTTAGGTGATTGATCTCACAATGATCATATCACCTCAAAATCTCTCAAAGCATTCTCTGTGAGATTGTTTGAGGCCATAGAGCACCTTATTTAGGCCGCACACCTTCACTTTGCCTGTAAATAGCTGGAAACCAGGATGTAATTTCTTGCTCTCAAAGCATTCTCTAGGAGATTGTTTGAGGCCATAGAGCACCTTATTTATGCCGCACACCTTCACTTTGCCTGTAAATAGCTGGAAACCAGGTCGTAATTTCTTGTTCACTTTTTCTTCAAGGTCTCCATCAAGGAAGGCATTCTTGACATCTTGTTGAAACAATGGCCAACCTTGATTTGTAGCAATTGAGATCAAGATCCTAACAAAACTCATTTTTACTACTAGAAAAAAAAGTCTCCTTAGTAATCATTCCCATAATTCTGATGGTATTCCTTTGCTACCAACTTGGTTTAATATTGTTCAACAATATCATTTGGTTGAAGCTTCATTGAAAATACCCATTTGCACTCCACTAGCTCCTCTCCTCTTAGGAGATCAAAAACATCCCATGTCTTCTTCTTTTCAAGTGCTTGCATTTCTTCCACCATTGCCTTTCACCAATGAGGTTGGGATAGAGCTTGGGAAACACTGCATGAAATTGATATAGAGGAGAAAGAGGTAGAGAGATCCCTAAACTCATGAGAGAAAGAGTTATAGCACATGTAGTTAGCAATGGGGTGCTGAGTGTAAACATGGGTACTCTTTCTAACAACATTGAGCAAATGAGAATTATCAAGAGGTATGGAGGGATCAATACCTGGAGAGGAAGGGACTTGTTGGAGAGGCACATGAGAGTTAGGAGCAGCCATTTGTCTCTTTCTAACAAACACATGATTAAAATCTTTTACCCATCATTTCTTTTGAGTAAAATCTACCTCATTTGGAACAATCTCTTGCTCTCCCTTGCTATGACATCCATCAACATCAAAGGAATACGAAGAAACAGGGAGAGAAAGAACAACCTCATCCCACATACACCATGTTTCTTCCCTTGAATGTGAGGATGGCTAGGAGAGAAGATGAAAATAGTCTCATGAAATTTTATGTCCATTGAAACACGTTTAGAGTAGAGGAATGATAACACTTGTATCATTTCTTATTCAGAGCATACCTAAGAAAAGATACATTGAAGATCCTTGGGGTCTAGTTTTGAATGATCAGATTTAGGCACATAAACATAATATATGCAACCAAACACTTTAGGAGGAAGGGACGATCAAAGAGTGGAAC
>JAOXJP010116835.1:1138-13959 GCA_025762735.1 Platanus orientalis | reverse complement strand
GGCTAACACAGTGCCGAAAAGTGACTTTCACTTTTTGGGGGGTGTTTATCACTTTTCAATGCTGATGTGTCCACCCCCTAAATTCTAATACATTAGGAAAAGTTGATTTCCATAACTAATCTTTTTTGTATATAAATGGAATTCATTAATAAAGAACCCTATAAACAAAGACATCAAGATCATCCTGTGATAGATGGGAATTTATTTTCGAAGGTTCTTTTATTCATCTCCTTCCAAATAGCCTTAGACAAGAGAACCAAATGTTTTTAGGGAAGCCTTTCAAATCATTAATCCAACAACTAGAGATCAAATTGCATGCCTAGTTAGAGAAGGACCACAAAACATTAAGATGAAAATAAAAAGTCTCAAACATTTATTGTTATTGGGGAACGAAAAAAGAGGTGATCCATAGATTCTTCCTCCCTCATATATATCATACAACTATTTGTCAAATTATGACATCTACTCTATAGAATAATGCATGAAATTTTTTTAACTAAACACATGATCCAAATGAAGAAGTTCACCTTTGAGGGGTTACCCACCACCCAAATGCCTATATGGGTGAAAGAATAAAAAATTGTTGGACTATATTATATGTATTCTGTAAATAACTAGTATTTATTTCATATAAATAAAATACTTTTTAAAATGAATTGAAAAGAACCACTTATTTGACTGGACGATTTGACAATAAATCATACTTGAAATTGATCAAGGCTAGTGTTTGATACTATGTCCTTAAGTCATATTTCGCCCCTCGCATTGGTGCTTATGAACTCTTCGGGCGTCTGCCTCCTAGGATACAATGATTTATACACACAGAAGAAGCACTGCAATCTGTGTGCCTGGCGAATCAAACTTGTGTTGTACTCTCTCTCTCTTAAAACATGAACACACTATCATGCTCTCTATATGCCTAATTCGGACATCCTCTAAGATGCCTAAGGAACACTACGAATTTTTTAATTCGATATTTTATAATTGAAAAACCTGAGTTTTTAAAATGAAGGAGGAAAGTTTATTTATAGACTTGTTCATGTCTGTTTGGAACAAGCATAGGGACACAACCTTTGATGTTCGAATAGACACGAGTGCAAAAAGTTACAATTTAGTAGCCACCTACACATTTGTATAGAAATGACATGTGTGAAATGGAATAATTTAAATGACACCTACATGTCTGTACGGAATGGACATGTGTCAATAGGTGCGATTTAATAGCCACATGTGTGTTTATTTGTTTATAATAATTACCAAGGGCATGATGATAAAATCCGTACGAATGGACACACCCCCATAAGGGTAAAACCATTATTTGGCAAATCATTTACTTTTGAACAATATCCAATAATCTCAAGAGCACTAGCAAATTTCAAAGTAAATTTAACCTTAATTTAATACAATTTTTGGCTTTCTTCAATTATGACGATAAATAGTTAGTATCAACAAATTGTTGTATACTGATTATGGCAAATCAGAACAGTTGATGATCTTGTATTACAACTCCAATAACTCAATACAATCAAATAACAATAATAGTAGCACATGATATTCATTAGTATCATTATATTAAAATAGGACACAACAATAGTTGTAAATAATAACAAAGTTTTTTTTAGGTGAGTGATAGTTATTATTAGCTATTATTAATACAGTAAGATATGGATGATTAAAACGAAACGAAATCAGCAATTGTAATAATATTGAAAACCAATGAATCAATAATTAGGTAATCACTTGATAGCGAACAATAGCATAAATGAACTACCATAATATAGGCAAATACTACAATTTATCCAATTTGGATAGTCAATCAATAAAACAAAAACAACATTAGAAGTAAATACTTAAACTATACGTGTGTGTTTGTGTTGGCACCAAAATCCTCACCGCCTAATCAAATAGCAAGAATTGTGGCACATGGTGCCAAGAAGAGTGTTAGGATGCCATGATAAGAAACTCCAACATGTGGGAAAAATGGCAAAAGTATCATTTTTTTTTCCAAATCACAAGAAAGAAAGTTGAAGAACATGACCACATGGCCAATGGAGAAACCATAATTGGTTACGATAACTAAAAGGGTGGTATCTCCATAACCACATGATGGATGGTAAAAGTCCATAACAAGGATAGTTGGTAATAACAGTTAAAGATCAATTGAAGGAGGTTCCATTAACTAATTGGAAGTTGCAAAGACGTGAAACAAATGAAAAAAAAAACAAGAAAGCCATATGCAAATGATAAGCAAAGACGACTATCTATTTCTTTTTACAAATAGTAGCGGAAACATATAAAAAATGAGACTATCAAATTCTATATCAAACCCAACACACTTGCTGCCTATGTAACACCCTGAATTAGTCTAACCTACTTTAATTATGATAGATGAACAAATGATGTGGATTCAAGAAACAACTAAAAAGCTAAGAAAAATGCATGATTGGTCAACAATTTAAGGGCTTATATAAGAGACCTAACTTGGCACTACTATAATCATGGACCTTAGGAAGGGACTGAGGCCGAAAAGCAACCTAAAACCCATTAAAGTTCAAAATTTGGTGTTGGTGATCGATCACCAACACGTTTTATTTAATGTTATGGATAAAGATTCGGCATTGGTTTTAAGGAAAATTTTTGAGAAATTCTACATGGAAAAAGTTTCATCAACTAGTTATATCTAAAGCAACAATTGCACAGGTTCGAGATGTAAGAATGTGTGAATCTATTGAAACACTTAAATGAGTACAATCAACTCTTGGATCAACCACACACAATTGATGTCAAGGTAGAACAAGAAGACAATACCCTTTTGTTTATTAACTCACTTATTGATTCTTACGACAACTTTGTGATAATGTTACTGTTTGGGAAAGATATAATAAGCCTAGAGTATTTCACGACATTGCTTCTATCTAATGATATAAGGAAGAGATCAAATCTTGAAGGGTGTCAAGTTTTTGAGTTAGTTGATCGAATAGAGAATTACATAATGAAGGTCATTAGTGAGGGGATCTGGAAATAACAAGTCTAAATACGTCTAAAAAAATGATAAGGTATAAAATTTTCATTACAAGGACTATGACCACATCAAGAGGGATTGTTTAGAACTTGTTAACAAAAAGAAAAGTGACAATCCTAGTAAACATTGATAGATGAACATCAGGGATAAATTAAGATGTTCTCACGATTTTCAAAACTATGGATATTTTTTTTTCATGATGAATGGATATTAAATTCAGATTGTCTTATTCATATATACCCGTAAGAAATAATACTTTGATATGTTTTAAGAAAAGAATACAGATGTTGTTTCTTTGGATAACAGATCCACTTGTGAAGTCACGAGTGTTGAAACAATGAATATCAAGATGTTTGATGCAGTGGTTTGCATTTTGGATAGTGTGGCATATGTCCCAAAGAAGCGAAGAAATCTAATATCATTAGGTAGATTGGATTTCATATGTTGTAGGTATTCAATTACAAATGGAGCCATGAAACTCACACACAACAATTTGGTCTTATAAAAGAAGAAAAGTGTAGTAGTTTGTATCGTTGATGGGGATGGGGAATATGTCAATTAATGATATTCATTTGATCTTGATGGAGAGTTGAAAACATGATGTATGAAATAACAAACGTCTATGTAAAGTCTCCTTCATAGTTGGGTAGAGACAAGGGTTATAGGTTTCTAGGTGGTAAATGATGGTGTGACAGCTACTGCGGTTAGAGAGGTAGGATCAAGGTCCCTCTTTGGAGTTTATTAGGTGTGTCAACAACTACACATATCCATTGGCCGTGTTATGATTTAGTCGAATGGTATCAAGATCGAATTGATTCAATGGTATGTGCAGTTGTAGTTCTTGAAGGCCAATAGTTGTTTTTGCTGATAAAAAACATGTTATGATTTAAGTTCGAGGTGAATGTACATTCCAAATATATATATGATGCAGAATTCATTAAAAAAATATAATTTCTCCAAGGTGGTTTCAAAATGTGGGTCAAGGTGGAGTGTGATGCACATGTCACAAATTGTGTCTTGGCAAAGATATAGGTGAAGCCGACTTCAACAAAAAATCTTCAAGGTGATTATAAGCATGCCAAGGTAAAGATGAGTTTTCTAAGTTTTCAATAGTTGCTAAGATGTGTGTGCTCCTTCCATGGGCCCCACAATACTAAAATTCTCTTATATCTTTTATACGTGAGACATAAGAGAGTTGGTTGCTTCTTTAGCCTTTTCTGTTCTTAGGTTTTCTCTTCGACGGGTTGTAAAAATAACATGATTCTTCTCCAAGTTGTGAAAAAATGTAAGAGGAGAAGTTTTTCACAAGATTGAGAGAAGTGGGGGAGAATGGTGTAACAGGTTACAGGTTTGGATTCTAGGGTGAGAGCTTGAACAAGATATCTTTATACATTTTTTACTTTTCTCATATAGCAAATAACATATCTTGTGGATGTAAGTGTTTTGGCCAAATCACGTAAAATCGACGTCTAGTACATTGGTGTCGATTTCTTTTTGTTGTAATATTTTTTATTGCATTGATCATGAATGACTTAGGCCTATAACCCATCACATGAAATATTAGGGTTGTTTCCTTTATGCCAAAAATAAAATATGGTATTAGCTGAATTTGCCAATACCAAATTCCAATTTATAGGTGATATGCAGTGTCAATGTATTTGTCATTGCTTTTCTTCAACCGGAGACCACAGCCAGGGTTACAACATGGGGTGGATTGGGATTGGTCAAGGTTTATATGGCTCAACATAATTAACCTACCCTTGGGCACAATCCCCAGCCTAATCATTTTATATCATACGACCCAAGCCCAAGCCTATGTAAACGATGCTTGGATTGGGCACAAGTGTAGGATTTCATGTGAGATCTCACTTGGTAACATCAAAACAACGATGAGACCTCATAAACAAGTTCAAATACTTTCTAAAGAAAAGATTCAGGGGGAAAAAGGCTCTATAAAGACTCTTAAGCAGATTTATGACACTACATAGATTCATACCCTCACAAATACAGTATCATTACGATGAGCTACACGGGTTTTGAACAAGCCCTCTTAATCTCAAAAAGACATGTTACTAACTAAAGGGTGGTGGGTAGAGATGTTGATTGTAAACCACCAAACACTCACGTTTATCGGCAACATGCATAGCACATGCCCTCATCATTGTATATGTAGCTACATAATATATCCCATAGCCATTTTGGACAATATTCTTGGGTCCCAAGACTTTATTCAAAATTTACACCAAAATTTGAGCCCTAGCTAAATTAAATCTACAAAAAAACATTGAACCCATCCATAAAGCAGGCTAGTTCCATATAAAGTTGCCGATGGGCCAGGACACGATGGTGCCTAGCTTTAGTCTAGCAATCAGACCTGTTTCTGTCCCAAACCAGTCCTCCGTATCAGCAACCTACAAGTTTGCGTTATGATGTTTACCGACAATTATAACATTTGCATTATTAACCTGAGAGAGACCCTCACCCCTTTCTCTTTTTTTTTGGGGGGGGGGTACCAACACATCCCTCTCTTTTGGAAGGAAAAAGACATTGGAGTGAATAACGATGAGAAAAAGAAAAGGAGGAGAAAAAAGAAGGAAATTTTGTTTTTTAGTTAGCTAAATGATCCTTCAAAACGGTCAGAGTATAATCTTTTCAGAAAAGTAATCTTTGAATACTTTTATGTTTGTTCATAAACTAAGCCCAAATTATAGTTGTCTTCACACTATTTGGAGGTTTGTTACAGTACTGTACTGCAATGCAACCGCTGGTTAACTACAATGGCCATGCACTTGATAATACAACATGGATCAGCACATGCACCCTGTCTCACAGGTCCGGTGTTGAAATCACATGGGAATTCATTCATTTTTATTTATTTTTTGGGGGGCTCGGATTATGTGCAAATGAATTTTGTGAGAACAGTGAAAACGACACTAGGGGGGCGATGCATCAGCACTGAAAAGTGATTTGCACATTTTGGGGGGTGCTTATCACTTTTCGGCACTGATTTGTCTGCACCCTAGTACCGTTTTCACGGTTCTCATGAAATTCATTCTCACCTAATTTTTTTTCACTTTTTTTGGTACTCATTCATTCTGGTAGATAAGAAAATCTCCATGATCTTCTGCTGTAAGTTAAAATACATTAACGTGAAACTGTCATAAAAAGTGACAAGTATACATAAAATCTAAAACTCTAACATGATATAGGTGGAAGTTTTAAATTATATATTCATACCCTTGTTACAAGTTATACGTTAACGTAGTTGTTCATTAAAAATAAGAGTGAGGACTAATACTTTTGAGGTAATCTCGGGACCAAGAGATTTCTTATGTGGGGTTCATTCATTGGATAGCTTAGAATCTTTTCTTTTTGCCCAATGGGATGATGTACTCGGGTATTAGACCGGTTCCTCTCCTGCCACTTATGACCTGCTAAGATCCTATCTAACAGGTGGCAGGACACTATTAAGGAGACAGAGTGAAATACAATTTTTGAAAATTGCAATTCACATTTTCCTGTCAATCATCTCCTGCCACCTATTAGACAGGACTTTAACAGGTCATAGGCTAGTAGGAGAAGATCCTTTGCGACTCATGTACTCCAGTTGCATGATGCTACATATCTATGTGGTCATTTTTTGAGACATACGGCCCGTGCAAATCGGGGGTCCACTTTGGGTTCCTCAAAAAATGGTGCAACCTACTCATGGATGATAAACTCTTGGATAATGGATTAGAAGAATCTCTACAAGTCCATTACCCCTAATCATCTCAATCCAATTGTTTTCCTCTTGAATACCAACATTAATGTCAAGAATTTTAGAACATGCCATGTGTGAAAAATAATTTGCAAGTGAAAACATGTTTTAAATTTTTTACTTTTTTTTCCAAGTCATTTTCCTAATAATGATGGTACGGTACGCTAACATACATGAGTCAGAGAATTCTCGCCAATTGCAATCAAGAAGGGATCATTGTGCCTATCAAATTTATGTGGAGATAACAGAGGGCATTTTATTAAATATGTTGGGAATATGATATGAGCACATTGCATATTTACCAGGGTTAGTTGACAGGCATTATCTCATGTGCTGATTGAAGTTTGAATTAAAACTAATTACAAGACGTACTTTATAAGACCAAATAGTTTCTAACTTATGATCCTTTTTGTTGAGAATGTAAAATCCGGGTGGATTAATATAGTAAACAACGAAAAAATAAATAAATAAATAAACAAAAAGAGAACTATTATTATTATGTGAAAGATTTCATTAAAGAGAAAGAAGGATTTTAAGGTACAACCATGGCGAATGAGTTGAAAGCTCAATGGCAAGGGGGAGGAATGACCATTTAAAGCAACCCATTTAAAGCTATTTTGGCAACAAAGTGAGCAATGACGTTTAGTTTTCTACTAACATGTTGGAAAGCAGTATTAATAAAAGCAAAAAAATCCTCTACACTGGGGGCAGGGGGACTGATATCCTCTACTCCACCCCCTTGTGAGCCACTCAATGGCCACACAAGGGTCTGATATCAAGTGCAACACCCCCCGGATGGGATACTCAGGAGGGGGACTCAAAAACCTCCAAAAAGTTAATTGATTCTGCCCCCCGAGTGTCCCATCAGGGGCCGTGGCGCATACGATTTCATCCCCACACAAGGGGGGAATCAAATCACTTTTTGGAGGTTTGGGGGGGGGGGGAGGGTGCGATGGGGTCCACACACCCCAGTGAGAGAGCGCAGGGGAGCAGCCAACATCTATTTAATAAATCAAATTGATTTTTTTTTTTTATAAGACTTAGACTAGTTTAATTTAATTTCCCTTTCAGTCAGACATCCAAATCGAATACAATCCCCCTTTTTCTCTTGAGATCACTCTTTGATGAGCCTCCTTTTTTTATGATAAGAACTTTGATTAGCTTCTTGCACTCTTTGTTCCAACTTCCAATCTAAAGTGGGTCATCTGATCATGGTTATATAGTCAATTCGTCAAAGTATCAGTTCTTTGCTTTTGCACTTTTGCGATTTTTAATAAATTCTATTCACCTTTTCCTTTTCTCTAATTTTTTGATAGAATTTTATTTCTCTAATAATTTAATATTTATAATTTTATATCTTCTTCTTCTTCTTCTCGCACAGCTCCGGCAAGGAGTACGCACTCCCCTCGCCTTAACGTTTTCGACATTTTCGTCAATGTCGGGCGATTAGATTCGTTTTGGCTAAAGTTCAACACAGCAACGATCTTCCACCCTCACTGACCTCTAGGACTGGGCTTATAAACCCAAACTAAATCCACCCGTACAGTAATAGAGCTCTTCTCTGCGAAATTTAGGTTTGAAAGCTTCGATTTGGTTTCATCTCTCCCTCCCCTCCCCCTTTTTATTTTATAAAGATAAGATTATATCAGCTTTTAATCTTCTTCTCTGGTTCGCCACATGTCTTTTTTTTCTAATGCATTTTTGCCTCGATTCTTCTTTCATCATTGGGTTTTTATTTACATTAACATATAATTCATTTTTTTTTCTAATTTTTTTTGCTGTCCTTGATGCAGTTAGTAGTTTTCGTTAGATTTCTATGTGTCACTTATTTAGTTCTGCTTGATATTGCATTTATCGTCTAATTGGATGCATAAGTTTGATTTTTTCACTTTTTTTTTTTTTTTTTTCTAATTTTCGGCATTTCGCACGTCATTAACGGTTCTTCTATATGGAATTTAATAAAATGGTTTCTTCTTGTTGAACCTTCTCTCCAGCTCCTTCCAGATCGCTAGTTTCAGAGCATTAATGGGTTGTTTACGCTGAAAATTGGTGTTTCTTGGACCGAGATCTGATTGGAATGCAGGGAAAGATGTACACGACTCCTCGACCTCCTCAGCTTTCCGATTCCAATATGCGGTTCATTGACACCACTGACCCTTCAAAGCGAGTCTATCAAGTCTGGGAAGGAAGTAACGTAAGTTTCCTTTGATCTTTGGTTTGGAAGAATATTTTATTATTTTAGTTTTTCTTCTCACTATCTAGTGACGTTCAGCTTGATTATCTACTGCGAAATTTCTTTTTCTTTTATTACAGTTTTATCTAGTGCTGATTTTTATATTGTTTCTGTCGATTATACCATCGCCAAGTGCTTCTATATTTTTAATACATTGGCGGTTAAATTCACTGGAAAATCCCATAAGACGATGGAAAAGGAACTAAATAAAATTTGGGAGAAATTTTTTTATAGGACTCTTTTTCTTATGCTCTCTCTAAAACGAATAAAGGGTTAGAGTAGCATACCTGTTTAAATCAAGTATTTGAAAAAGCTTACTTCTGCAAACAATTATGTAAATTAAATCAATGATCCCTGCGCTACGTCCCAATTCTTCTTTGTAAAGGGGGGAATAAAAAAGAATGAAGAAAGAAACAACTTAGGCAGGCTAGAATTTATGTTTTGATTGGGATTTCTTTAGTAACCTTAAACAGTTCTTTCTAGTCCCATTTATTTGGTGCCACTGGGTGCAACTTTTTCATGATCTTCTGCTCTGTTTCTTCAACTTCTTGCCTCATAAGGACTTCATGAAAGGGAAAAGATGGATACAATGTTATCCTGCATGGATGATTTGTCCGTGTTTTCTGTATTTGTTGGCATATGGTGGTTTAGAGGCAAAGACAGGTTCAATAATTTTGGCTGTGGATTCCTCCACTGGTATGGACTGGAGACTGGTAAAATGGTGTTGACTTGAAAATTCAGTTGTATACCAATTAATCTTATCAGTTAATCCAGTAAATTCCATTTATTGTCTTGCAACTATAAATTCTTAAATTATCCACTGAATAAATATAATGATTATTTCTAAGTAAATACACTTCATACTTATTTTAATTACTCTTCAAAGACTAATAGTTAATTATTTCGTTAGCATCCTCTAATTGCTTTTCTTTGTTTGGTGGGAAAGTAAAGAAAAATCTGTTTTGGATTCTTGAAGCATTGCCATTCATACTTATTTTAATTACTCTTCAAAGACTAATAGTTAATTATTTTGTTAACATCCTCTAATTGCTTTTCTTTGTTTGGTGGGAAAGTAAAGAAAAATCTCTTTTGGGATTCTTCAAGCATTGCCATTTGCCCATCACTTTTCACTGGAATTTTATATTTTTGCTACAGTCTATCAAATACATCTTCAAGATGAACCCATATATGAAGTTACCCAGGCTCCACACCCCCCCCCCCTCTCTCTAAAAAATGAAATAAATATTTACCAAAAAATGAAAGAAAGAAAGGAAGAAAGAAATTATTCATAGGGTTAAATTATTCATATGATTATTCTCGTATAATATCGTCTCCTCTATAGATATAGTATTATTATCATCTTCTACAAGCATTAAAACAGTGAGCTACATTCTTGGTTATCTAAGTTTTTTTTTTGGAACATCTGTTTCATTGTTCAGTGAATTATAATTTTTTATACATTAATTCTCTATCTTTTCTCCATAAATCTTGTAATATCTAAGAAGTCTTCTTCTAATGAAGATTGGTTAATTACTTTCTAACTGATAATACAAGATCAATTAATTTTAAAAAAAATCTCACCGTGTATATATTTGCATAGTTTTGACCAATGTTTTCATTTCCCTACTGTAATAAAATCTTGCTAATTATTAAAAGAGATCAGATGTTTGATGTATAAATTTTTGCACTCCTTATGTAAGTCAAAAAGGAGCTGACTCATTCTCTTAAAAAATCTTGCAGAGATTCTTCCTTGGAGGCAGACTTATATTTGGTCCAGATGTGAGGTCACTAATAATTACGGTATTTCTAATTGTAATTCCAGTAATCTTCTTTGGTTCTTTTGTCTCCCAAAGGTTGGTCAATGAGTTTCCTCAGCATCACGGCAATCTCATAGTAACAATTTCTGCTGTCTTCACAACATATGTGAGTTCCTCCTCTTTTAGTGACTAGCCATTTAGAGTTGTTAAAAGACTGTCCCCGTAACAATTTTGATTCTTCCTGTACTTGAATTTAATACAACAACATTACACTCAAGGTGAAGGGTTGGGGGTGGAGATGGGACTCGGGAAAGAAGCATTGGCTGGAACATTATATCTCTCAACATAGTGGTTTTAAGTAAAACTATAACCGAGTAAAAGCACGCAGAAGAAGAAGGAAACATAGCATCCCCTCTGTGGCATTAACTGAAGCACTTTAAAGGAAAAATAAGTTTCAGGAAGCTTTTGGTTTTGGAAGATGTAAATAAACAAGTAACCTTTCTCATTCTGCTTGGGAAGCTTGAGAAACCGAGCAATGAAGCAAAAATTACAGTTATTTTGAGGGATGATAACCCTATGCATGGCCCTAGATAGAGTGGAATGGCGGAGCAGGATCCTTGTAGCTGGCTCCAAGTATTTAGGATAAGGCTGTTGTTGTTGGTGGTGGTGGTGGTGGTGTTGTATAACCCTATGCATACAAATGCCAAAAAAAATCTAATATCAAGTAGGGAGACTGCATTAGGAAGGTAATTTCTGCGTGATTGATAGAAACTTCCTTTAATTGTTCATGGAAAATATGCTGTTCAATCTGGACCATCCAATAGGTGGACAGCCTAAATCATGCCATTCAGCTGGTCGTAACTCTCTGTTCAATGAGTTTCTTATTGAATTTGGAAATGCCTCTCATGTCTCCTTTCATTGTCCAAACAAGGACTGCTAATCAGATTGTTAAAATCATCTGTTTCCCATCCAAGGGGTGGCCACCAGCCTTGCATTTGGACAGTTCAATCTGAACACGCTTTCTGTTCTTATGAGTTCCATTTATTGGAATTTCTTGTGTTACACAAAGAAAAACATTTCCTCTTTTATTAATCCTAAAATACAAGAAAACCATCTAGGAATTTCGGAAGAAAAGACCTATTAAATAAACTATAGTTCTGTGAATATTTACATTTTTTAGAAAATCTGTTGGACTTTTCGTCTGCTTGTTCACGATTATCCTTTAATTTTCTTGGCCAATTTTCATTAACAAATCAGTTGATTGATGCTGATGGCTTCTGAGCTCATGCAGATTATTCTTCTTCTCTTCCTTACTTCTGGAAGAGATCCAGGCATTGTTCCTCGTAATCGTCACCCTCCAGAGCCAGAAGATGAAGGCGATGCCTCTAGGTTATCTCCAGACTGGGCACAAAGTCAGAGTCAGAGTGGTGCCCCAAGTTTACCACCCACAAAAGATGTCCTCGTCAATGGGATGGTCGTCAAGGTCAAGTACTGTCAAACATGCATGTTATATCGACCACCCCGATGTTCTCATTGCTCCATCTGCAATAACTGTGTTGAGCGCTTTGATCACCATTGCCCTTGGGTGGGGCAATGTATTGGGAAGGTATGCTCCACTTCTTAATGGCTTTGTCATTGCATTTTCCCTTAATTTTTTACCTCTTAGGATGCAATTTGATCTGCTGAAATGGAATGACCCTGGAGATTTCAATTAAAAATTCCACTGATTGGATGTAGTTGGCGAATTACATAAAATTGACGATGGGTCTGTTGATGAGGAAAGGCTGTTAATCGTTTAACTTCAGATGGCCTCATCTGAGAAGATATGCTCTGGATTAAAATGGAGGAAATGGGCACACTTAGGCCCAGTTTGGTTGCCATGAATTGTGTAGAAAAGAATAGAAAAGAAAATCCCACAAGAAAAGAAAAGAAAAGAATCAGAAGAATAACAAGAAAAACCAACTTGTCATGGCAATCAGCCGGCTTAAAAATGATTTTTCGAGAAAAAATTTTCATGAGAAAATCTTCTCATGGCAACCAGACTGGGCC
>JAOXJP010116824.1:0-13959 GCA_025762735.1 Platanus orientalis | reverse complement strand
CATAGTGTCCACTAACTCTATACTCTTACCTGTTAAGGTTCCTATGTTCCAAGTTGCTAAACGAATCCTACTCTCTTTGACTAACTTCTTTACCTACACTCGTCCATGGTGTGGGAACCCTTGTATATTTTTCATTGCATTCGGGAGTCGATGCAACGCCCCTTGCCAATTTTTCACCACATTTGGGGAATGAGGTGTCTCTCGCCAATTTTTTGCCACATTCGAGGAATGAGGCGTGTCGCTTAAAGGGTATGTCCTAGTATTAGATCGAAATAACGTATTTTCAGGATTCATGTGAAATGGTTTGAGTAGGTTTTTAAGGCCGGCTCTCAGTATTCGAGAGAGGTAGAAGACTCTCTCGAATACTATTCCATTCTCTATCTCTTTTCTTCTCGTACTTCTATTTTTCTTCTCTTTCTTCTTTAACTACTTGCAGGAACATCAACCAACTAAATCAACTCTTATCATGTCTTTAATCCTCCTCCTCTTGTCAAGATTCCCGAGACCCTGAACATTTCAAGATAAAATTCGAAAAGTCATCAGGAACTTCCTTTGTTCCCTTGTCCCTTCCTCTCCCTTATCATAAGAAACCCCCCACTTCAAGTCTTTAATTCTCTTGATTCCCTCCCTGACTGCCTCCTTCCATCTTGCATCCCAGCCTCTCTTCTCTCCAATTTAGCAAATAATTGCCAGGCCTTCAAACGACAGGCCCACAATTTGGCTCACCTCTCCCATCTTCTAGAGGACCCACTCTGAAACTTCCGATCGTGGTTGAACCTCCTCATCTACTGGGATCAACACACTACCAACTAGCACACTAAGTTACCACAATAGGCCCAATACATTACAATGGGACCTACTACTGGAATTGCCAAGCAAATCACAGCACTAGAAGCTCCACACACACACTACCTTTGAGCACCAACAAAGGCTTGAATCAACTCAGCACACTGTTGTTATACTCCACCACAAACACCTAACAGCAGAAACTATGATTGTAGTCCACAATCACCATGAAGAAGGGCCAAGAAATCCTAAAACCCAATGCTCTACAGGAACATGAGCATCAATAGAACAAATTCCTCACACATTGCACAAATATTAATCTAATAGGATGCAGCCCACGGTCCATGATCACATCAAGAACAGTGAACAAAACACACAAAACTCCCAAAGCTAGCTACATACTTCTTTATCGATGTACTAGAAATCAAATATCAAGCCTGCAATTACTCAAATATATCACATTATGCAATATGTATCATCCAACTTCAGATCCAAGTACTTCCAGACAAATGTCAAGCGCAGAAAACCCAAACAATGGAGGCTGACGGTAAGATAGGGGCCAAATACTCAACATACTTGATCAAATCGCATGTGGTTTGCCACATAATGCTCACAACACAAAAATAGAGTGAAATCAACAGGTCTTGCATGTCAAAATCTCCACAAACCACACAAATTGACAAATCTAACAAAAATTGGGAAATTCTTTGAAAATCAGAAAAAAAATTCATATAAAATTGAAATCAACTCAGAATCATTTCAAACTTGAACCATTGGACTTGAAATACCCAAACGATTTGAGATCTACTGAAACCTTACATGCCCGTCTGACATGGCTGTATGGACTGCTGACATTAGTGTACAGACTGCTGATGTCAGGTCTTCTCCTTGTTATTTAACCTGGTGAACCTAGCTCTGATGCCAAGTGGATTTGAGTTATTAGGTTCTGATGTGGTGGGGTTTAAGAAGAAGAAGAAGAAGAATGAGATCGAGGGGGAATACGTATGGAGAGTGTATTAGCTCTCACATACTTTTTCATATATTATAAAAGAGAAATGAGAGATTGGTACAAGTGTAGTATACCCTCATACAATACTAGACATCCCATACACTACAAAACTAGGGACAGACCTACTAAAAAGATCCTCACAACTCACAAGGAAAGAAACTGTTGGGATAAACTCTTAAAGATTCACTCTACTCATAATTACAACCCCTTATTCATAAATCTCTAAACTAATCCTAAAACAACCTGAAACTCAAATATTCTAACTTCTTGTCCTAACAACTAAGACACCAAATAGAATTTTACTAACTCAACATACATAAAATTCTTTTAACCCCCAAAGACCTTTTTAAAATAGTAAACCAAGCTTATTATTTGGGAGGTCTACAAATAACCCTTTTTCCTCATTGGGGAGAGGGGCGGATCTCTCTCTCTATGGAAATGCTCTTAAAAATTTCCTAAATGCTCCAGTCTTAAGGTCTAATCTTCTGTTTCAGAGGATGGCCCCCTCCATGTCTTAAAAACTGACCCAAAGGTCAACCCAGCAAAGGATCCAGGCTGAGTCCATTAAGTTTTCTTTATCTGCTTGTTCTGGGTTTGCTTGACAATGTTACAAACATACTTAGTATACATACATGTATTTGTGATACCCCTTGTCATTACTTGTATTTATATCTGCATCTCATCTTCCACATCATCTTAAACCCTAACTTATTTGTTGCTTTGCAGCTCCTTCAAACCATCCCTCATCTCTTTCAAATCCTTACGCAAGGCAAAGGCAAATCCTCAGGCATGGTGACTGCATTTACAATGACAACAAGATGATGGTGTTCACTCTTTCTCTCTCTTTTCTCCTCTCCTCTTCCAAACTCGCTCTGTTCCTCCTCTCAACACCTTTAATCCTTCATGCCATGATGTTAGTGGTAATGTGGTGATGACATGATGTCTCCCCATCTCTGCATCTGTAAAGTTAAGTTTCTTCTTTTTCATTGCAAGTGAGAAAGGATCCCTCTTCCTGCCCTCCCTCTCTAAATTGGTGAATTAATGTTCCTTCCTTTTCATTGTTATTTATAAACAAATAAGAAAGGAAATTTGAATTCAACTTGTTAATAGAAGATACTTTTGCACAAACTTGGCCTGTTTGCCTTTAACTCTCTGAGTCTTCTGGTTTGCCAATAAACAGGGTTGCTTGGATGGACTTTTCTGTGTTTTGACTCACTTTGTGTCAAATGACAGACTGATCCAAAGAGGGGTCCAATTTTCTGGCCAAACAATCTGAATGTCCACTTTGATCTGAGTTTTGAAACATTAGCCTCCTCCTACGCTTTCGACCTTTCGTCTCCTTCCTCCAGAATGGTGCAATAGTGACTGAATGGCCAGTTATCTGGTTTAGGCAGTTGCCTTGGTCAACACCTTCCATTTACTAATCTAGATGGGTTATAGCCGACATTACCAGTACACTATAGGTTTCTTCATATAATTGTACCTAGGCTTATCTGTCCTTTAGAGTGATGTTTAAATATGAAAGACATTAATACACAAGTAATGGCTATAAACCTGCCTAACTAATTCATTATTCATGTCTAGGCCTGGCCTGAATACAATGCCATCACACCTGGGAGTTCCTCATTTTACTGATAACAAGCCTCAGATCCTTCAGTTGACAGCTTCTAATTGTCCACAATTTTTTCTTTCAAAGATAATCCCTCCTCTACCAGTGCTTGACTTCATTTTGCTCTGGCTTTACCTTCTTATCACATCAAAATCCTCTTCTGGATTTCGAGCTTCACATTCTCAGAGTTCTGTGTGCCTCAATTGGTAGCTTCTGTATCTTTAACAGCCCTGTGAGAGGATGCACATCCCTCCTTCTATTTCTTACACAAGTGCTCATGAAAGTAGGGGCTACCCTTATGGCCATAATCACAGATGGCCTAGGGTCCTCTGCTTTCCCTGCTCCCGCCAAGAGTCTTTGGCAGCATTCTTTATCTGAAAGGCTTCCTCATCTGTGATCCCTTCAATACAACATCATGATTACTTACTTCCTGTTGGGCACATCTTGCCACTGCCAACAGAGACCTTACAGGGATCGCTGCCATATTAGAAGCAGCACAGATCGGAGCTGCGGATGGTTGCTCTACTTTATTCTAAAACTTCTGATTGCTTCTGCCTAAAAAACCAATTTTGGATGAATCTCCATGATGATAATTAGTGTTTTTGAAATGCCAGTAGAGTGCTGATTCTTTCCATGGCATCCAGGTGAGAGGAGCTCGTTTTTTGGTCCCAGGTTCACATCCTGCTTCTCAGAGATGGAACAATTTCTCTTCCCTGATATACCCCTTAGCTTTTTTGTTTTTGGAGACAACTTACGCATATGATTCTATTCGACACCTGACTTGTCTTATTAGGATCAATAATGGTTCACATGATAGGTTGGCCAAAAGAACAACTAACCCCTTCTTTCTTCAGATGCCACTTATCTGGACCCTGGGAATTCTTCTGAATTTTGGATTGAGTATCTCTCATTATGCATCAAATTCCACTGTCCCATCATCCTGGTTATCTGCCTTTCCAAGAACAGCCAAAAGTTGCTGTTCATGATTGTCTCAAATTAGTGTGGCCCTAAGGCCTATGAGTTGGGTTGGATAGTTGACAGCCATGATGAAAGGATAGATCCATTATGAAACTTTCTAAAATCACATTACAATTTTCTAATTGGAATCCCCTCAAATTCAACAAATTAGTGATACATCATGGCAATAAAAACCCAAACTTTTTTCTCCTGAAACCGGCAGTCTCATCAACTTACATTACTGTTTTGATGATTGTCCTTCTACATAATTTTTTGGCTCATTTTTTCCTTTTCAAGTATAATGGTCTCCTTTCTATGCTTGTGGATTAGTGTTCCTTGGTTGAATGTTCAGTATTTGAGTGGTATTCTTTCTAGTGTCTTTGTCTTGCTGAGAGGAACGAGTGAATTTAAAGTTATATGGACATTGTGCAGTTAATGACAGCGTGGCATACGAAACCGCATAAAAGTTGGAAACCATGTGTCAACCAGAGTACTTCTCAAGCAGGTTTGAGTTTCATATATGCTATTTGTAGTTTTGTACTTGACCTTAACATTTGCTCTCAGTTTGTTGCCACATAAACATTTCAAGCAGCAAACTCAATGATCTTTATGATCTTAGGTGTCTATTACTGTTCCCAATGTGCTTTTGGAGTCTATAATGCTTTTATCTTAATTTATGTATTTCTTCTTCACAATCTAATAGACTGCTGCTCATTATTTCTATTGGTGTTATTTTGGCTAGTGCTGTCAATTTATTCCATTTTAATTCTTAATTTCATGATTTTTTTTACCTATTTCAATTATTTTTGGTATGCTGAATTTGCAGTACCATCAATTTAGGTCAGCTGTTCAGCCTTTTTTGATAGGCTGGAGACCTAGTCATTGATTTGGGTCAGGACTGGGGAATGTGTCCATAATGAGATTTTCACTTAGAACCCTAGATGTGGGTGCCACAGTATAACTTTCCACCCATGGTGAAGAACACTTATAGTGGGGATTACCATGTTCATTAGCGATAAAGACATATGCCCAGAGTCCCAGACTGCTAAATTCACACTCATATCTGATGACTCTCCTTCATCTTCTTATTTTCAATTCTCTCCTTTTTATTCATATATATATATAAAACCTCACACTCATCTGTTGTGGTTAAACTCAACCACATGAGAACCCTTAGTCATATTTTTGTAAGGAGTACTCTTTAACTTTTCTAACTGCATCAAAATGCATGGCAGTTGTAGTAGACTTGTTGAACCTCTTGAAAGGATAAAATTAGATGCAATGAGTCATTTCTTTCTGGAGAAATTAGTCTAGTAGCACTTATGTCAATACATTACATAAATTGTCTGTTTTTTAGTAACCAGTGAGCGACAAAAAGGGCAAGAAGAAACAACTAAAGGAAAAGATAAGACAATGAAAGGGTTGATCAAGAAACTAGGTTATACTCCACATTCTGAAATGGGATAAAACCTTACATGCCAAGACACTCATAGCACTTGATGCATAGGCTGGTGAAAAGACATCTTCCATATTCAGCCTCTCTATACTAAATTAGTATGCTTAGTGATCATGGTTTCAAAACTTGGGATTGGGATCGATGCAAATATTTGATTCCAGGCTTGTGAGATTGGTGAATGCATTTGCTAATAGGTTGTTTTGTAATGCCATCTGGGCATGTTCCATCTTTCAAGCTTTTGTGGTTGGCTTCCATGAAGTCATGCTGTTCTCTGTTTAGATGATAATTGGTCATGCACGTAAAGGTGGTTTTCCTAGGATATTATTTTTTCTGCTTTCTCATCATTGGTTTTTAGGTTTTGGGGATGGGGTCTGAGGTTTCAGCAAGTGTTTCTCTCTGATCTTTGCACTTTTTTTTGAGGGCTATTAAAAGAATAAGTTATGTCCTTAAGCAAGAACTCTAGTTGAGCCTAAATCAAATAGAGTTTTGTGTTAACAGTGAATTAACTAACTCTCCCAAAACCTTAAGGTGTTAGGAGATACATAAATTAATAGACTTCAACACCCCCTGAAAGGAACACTGTTCTCTCCTGGGAGCACTTGGGGAACCAGGTGTGAGTCCACTACATGCACACACGTGCAGCACTACATCTGGGAGAATACTTCTATTTCCATGGGATTCAAACTCGCGACCCGGCTCGGCTCTGATATCATGTTAACAGAGAACTAACCAACTCTCTTGAAATCTTAAGTGTTAGGTGATACAAAAATTAATATACTTTAACACCTTCTCAGGAGGAACACTGTTCTCTCCTGGGAACAATTGGGGAACTAGGTGCGAGTCTACAACGTGTGCGGTACTACTTCTGGGAGAATACTTTTACTTCCAAGGGATTCGATCGCATGGCCTAACCTGATTTTAATATCATTTAAATAATGAATTATGGACTTGGTTAGTTCATTGTTAACATTGTGAACCTGGCAACTCCTTTCAATTATATTTATTTTTCTCATTCTAATTTCTTGTTCTTATGTGTATGCAATGGCATATTAAGTCTAGGTGGTAGTTGCACACCAATCTTTTTTTCTATTGTTTGATGATCTGTATTTTATTGTAGAAGTAGCTGGAAGTTGTCTCTTATTTAATTATATTTACTTTTTTGGGCGTTTGAGCTTTTGAACATCCATAAAAAGTTGTATCAAGCCACTTAATCATACTTTTTTCAATTTTGAGAAGCTTAATGCATTTTTTTATTTTTTGGCTTCAAGGGTTTTCAGAATCGCCAGGGTCAAATGGTTTCCTTATAATTGAAGCAAATGGTGGTTTGAATCAACAACGCATATCGGTATGATACAATTCTAATACTAAAATTGTGGCACCCTGGATTTTGACTGTGGGGATAATATTTTATATTTTCTAGCTTATATTACTTTTCTGGTTGTTGTGTTTCCATGGTTCAGATTTTCTATCATACAGTTAAATAGTATATCACATCTTTTTCATAACAGCAGGGTTCGATACGATATGCAGGAGTACTAAAGTTCCTTCGCATTGTTGGAGTTTCCTCTATATTGGTTGACTCTATTCCATATGTTGTATGGAGTCATATCGACCGAGAAATGTAGGGAGCACATGAAAATGTATCCAAGTGCATTGTACTTATTGAGAAAGTATGGGAACTTTCTTTTGTGTTTAAACATGCTTTAACAAGCATCTATGTCATGCCCTGGAACCCATACCTATTGGGCTCATTCATTTTTTTTTTTTTATCATTTACGTTCACATATATGTCGTGCCTAGGAACCCATACCTATTGGGCTACAAATTTCAAAGTGTGACATTTGGATTTTTTTAAGGTCAATTCATTTTTTTTTTATTTACATTCACATAACACATACACAACGAAATTTAAATCTAAACATTCATCATTTCATAACCATAAGTTTGACATTCCAATCCCATCCATTCATGGCTTGACATTCCAAAGAAATAAATTCAATAAATAACTTAAGTTTCCATATAATTGAAATCCCATACTGATGAATTACAATCCCATAAAATTATGAAACTAGCAATAGTCTGTGTCAACTAAATAAAACCTCTAACTAATAAAGTTTGAAACAAATATCTGAAATAAATAACATGAGTCTCTAATCTCTCAAACATGAATAACAAAAGTAAATTATTAACTTCATCGCCTTGCTAATGTGAATCCTGTACTGCACTATCCTATCTCCTCATCATCTGAAAAACAGTGTCAACCCTATAAGCATGATAGACTCGTAAGTAAGCATATATATCACACATGCAGGTATCTTTGGGTCAAACTAAGCACAAGTAATTTTTCAAATTACAAAATAGAATAAGAATACATTTACAATGCCTTGTCAAGCATGCTTTCTGAAACATAATAATAATTTCTTTTCTTATAGATATGTACTGAAAATAATTTCTTTTGATTCAAAATAGAACGTATAACAAATCAGAACTGAAATCAGAATACAGAAAACTGAGCTGAAATCAGTTTTACATATAATTGAGACCTTACACATTTGTGTTGCAAGCAGATAACAGATAACAGATTCAACCCAGTGATTGGGTACCTGATTGCACCTATTATGTGACTCGATGAGTGAGGTACTTGATCGTACCTATTAGAAGCTTATCAAAACTAATGTTCTTTCGTAGCAAAACTGAGCATTTGCAATACAGATTGAATCAGGTTTCTTCTAAACAAGTTTACATATTTCTAGAGATAATATTACTTTGAATCAAAACCAAACTAAGATGATGTTTGATCCACCTAAAGCACAATAATCTACAAAATTTATTGATCAAATCAATATAATAACTTACATAAACTTTAAGAAAAATTAGAAAACTCTACATTAACTAGCTTGTTGAAAAATCTCCTCTTCTATGGCATGCGGATTAGAGACAATGGATTTCTAAACAAATCAGTAAGGGAAGAACTTAGATTCTTTCAAAACATTCGATAAAATCATTCATATCAGGTTTCAAACAGAATTCTTTCAAAAATTTGTGAAAAACTAACCTTTTCTTATCATAACATGTCTTCAAAATTTTTACAGCAAATATGGCGAAATAGGAGATTTAGATTGCCAAAAAAAATACGGATTAAAGCATATATCTAAGAACCTAACGAATCAAAAACGAAGTTTAACATGTAAGATTTCTTACATTAATTTTTTCTAATGAAAATCCCTTCAACATTCTGGTTGGAAACGTAGCTTTTCTCAAAACATGAATCCTTCAAATTTTCAACAAAAAAAACCATGTAGAACATGTAAAACGATTCAAAAGCATGAATTTAAACAAAAATCTATGAACCTAAGGAGTAAAAACAAAGTATATCATGTAGGGTTATTTATAAAACATGATAACAAGTATTCTTGGAACCTAAGAGAATTAAAAAACAAAGCATAATATGTATGATTACTTGTTGATTCAAAATCAAAAAATTGTTTTTAATTTCAAGTTCTTCACAAAAAATCCTAAAAATCCTTCCATACCCTAGCCTTATTCCTTGAAGCAATCCCTTTAACATGAAAACCCTAGAGAAACCCCTTTCTCACTTACACAATCACTTGTTGCACCATTTTCTTAACCTTAGATGACCATAGGGACCTTATATAGATCTTAGAGACCAAGTTCCTACAGATTCTAGTTGCCCTTGCACCTTCCTAATCCAATTAGGAAACTTTTATTGCCTTCAGATCCGTTCGCCAAAACATGATTAGTGACTTTTTGGTTTGTCAGTTTGTGAAAAAAATTCTATAACTTCCTTTGGGAAACTCTAAATTGCGCATTGTTTGATGTGTTGAAAACTATACTTCTGGAGCTTTCCAATTATATAAAGTTTGCAAGCTGATTTATATAGAATTTATATAGGTGCACCTATGAAGGTACCTTAAAAACTGTTGTCTGGGACAACTTTAGAACTTGTCAAATTCATAACTCGTTTTTGCCTTCTCTCTTCTATATTTAATCCAACTTTCTCACTCCCTTATGTTTGTCAAAATATCACTAATAAACTTAGAATATCAAAATTAATTATATCAAAATGATTAATTATCAATTATGCATCTACGATTCTACCAAGTGTGTATATATATATATATACACTTGGTATATATATAAGATTAGAATTGGGATCCCCATCATATTCGAGGCTTAAAAATTTCAACAAATTCTAAAAACAAAGAATATTTGTAAAAAAATGGATGGAAAAAAGAATCAGGAAACATTGATAAAATCACCAAGATGATTACTTCTAATGCATAAAAACATAAAGGCAGCTCAAAATCATTTAAAAAAAAAATACAAATAGCATATTATCATACTTGTGAGAGGGATCATCATTTCCACCATGATTAGTGTGGTGGATCGTGGGTAGGGTAACTATCCCTAACTTTGATGTGATGCTAATAGTGTGGTGAATGATATGATCGTGGCTGTTTGGTGGGGAAATAGACGTTCATGAACACTCCATATGTTTAGTCATGACGAGGCTTTGAGTTTCCCAAGTCTCAATATTGAGAATTCACTACATCTCTAGGTTGTTGATAAAACAAATAAGGCTAATTGGCTTCTTTATATCTGGATACTTTATGATGCAGTACAAGTGTCAAATTCAAACTTAGACAATAAAACAAACGCCTTGTATGCAATATTTTGTGCACAACCTACCTTCTTATATATGCATGGTGTTCAAACCCTCAAGTACTCCTAGAGTAACTCAAAGATAGAGGGGGAAGTTTTCTTTAAAAGCAAGCTAATTCCAAGCTCTGGGACTACTGGAAAAAAATCTGGACAACAGGTATGAGGGTTCTTTAGTAGGTTTTAGATGATTTTTCTGGGTTATGGCTGGACCGAATGGTATAGGGAATGGTTGGTAGTGATTTGTGATGAAAGATGGTAAGGGAATGATGAAATTGGGTGGCCGACTGGTGTAGGGTGAGGTAATGGGTGATGGAGATAAAGGTAGGTATGGAGGCTTATGGATGATGATGGAGTGGATTTTCAATGTGGGCAACAACTTCTCTTAAAGAAAAAAGCAGAAAATAGGATGTGAAGAAGAGAAAAAAAGGATGTGAAGAATTATCAAGAACAATGGAAGAAATTAACTTGTATGATGATTTAAAAAAGAAGATAGTTTACCTCAAGGAAGAAGTCCCAACTTCCCTCCTAAGCAATCCCACTTAGGTCAAGATTGAGGAATCTTAGAGATGACAAAGCACCTAAAATGTGAGAGTTGAAAGTGAGCAGAAAATCTGTGTTTATTCATTAATTCTAATAAAATAGTTAGGGGTCTTATATAAGAGAAATCCTTATTACAATCTCAACCAATAAAAAAAACATCTAATGGTCCATAAACACTAGCTGATCATTGAGCCTAGTAAAATCCAATCCTTTAAAAGTGACTTCCCCTTATGCCTAAAAACAAAAATAAGAATTCCCAACATGTCTCCAAAAGTCTAATAACATATAAGACCCATGTTGGACCCAAATTGAACCCAATAAAAGACACAAACCCATGCCCAAATAACATGCAATATAACCCAATAAACAATGATCCATAATATATTCCATGGGCCCATCAACAACGTGTGGGACCCACACACCTACTCAAACCAAATAGGCAATACCGTGGGCCTCCTACAATAGTGAAGCCTATAAGGCTGTATAAGACTTATGTCCTCATCACTTTCAAGGTTGTGGATATCCCTATGTAGGAGAATCCGATTGCACTTGCCCCTTGCTTCCTTCATTGTATCTCTATGAGCAACTATAGCTATCATACAAAGAATTACTCATGCCCATGGATCACATATGCTCAACATCCTCGGCTGTAGATCTAAAATACACTCAGTGAAGGTGATATATCTTCAGAACCATAATGTTTAAACTTTGCTTGTACCCTTATTCATTATGTCTACCGTAATTATTAGTATCCTTTGGGTTGTTGAATCTGGGACTCAGTGTGAGTACCTCTCATAGACTGTCTAGGTTGGTTTCTATGATCAGTGTCCTGGGTGTAGATGTGATGGTTGTTATACTTTGAAACTTCAAAGTGTAGAAGATCTAGCCCACCCTCACCAGTAGCACCATCATCGTTGGAGTGATCATCATTGCCACCTTCCTCCTCGTCACCCTGTCCACCGCCACTCACAACATCAATGGAACTGCCAATAGGAATGTTTGAAGAATAGAATATGGCCCGCATCTCGCTGTAGATATCATTGTAATCGTTGTCTCGGGCACGCATACTACTACTGCCCTCTTCAATATCTTTACTTTCTAGTCCTGCTTTTAGCCAATTGGTATCTCACCCGTCGAGCAATGGTTCTTTACCTTGAGTGTCCATTGGGGGGTCATCATTCTCAAATATGCAACTTAGGTTGATGGGGTTGCACTAATCATTATTTGAGTTTCTATTGAAAAAATTACGAATCTTCAATCTCATATTGCAATGGATGAAGTGTAGGTTCTTCATTTTTAAATGATTCATTGGTCTTGTGTATATGAGAGAACATGCTCCAATTCTCTTACATCCTGAAGCGGAACACGTTTGAATGAGGACTTTGATTGCAATATCCTTTAAATGGAGAGCACTATCTCCATAGAAATCCTACTAGTTAGTGGAAAGGAAAAAGATATGACTTTGTTAGAATTTCACATAAACTTAGGACCTTTATAATTCATTATAAGATAGAACTCCAGTTGGGTGCTCGTGACCACCTATTTGGGATGTTCGGTGGGTCAACTCCCGACCACCTATTTAGGACTCCAGTTGGGTGCTCCGTACAAAAGTATTGCTTCTTGGAATCCGGTTGTTTCTTGTATCCAGAAAAGGTTAGCGGGGTGGAAAGGTAATCTATTATCAAATGGAGGGAAAGTGGTGCTAATTAAATCTGTCATGGCTAGTCTTCCAACTTATTACCTTTCTCTCTTTTCAATCCTGGTGTTAGTGGAGAAGAAGATTAAACAATGTCCAAGGGACTTTCTTTGGGGGAAAGGGAACCAAGAGGATGGAATTCATCTCGTGGGTTGGGAGGATATTTGTAAACCAAAGAAATTTGATGGTCTTGGGATTACCAGAGTCAGGGATATGAATAGAGCGCTTCTTTCCAAATGGCTTTGAAGATTTGGGCATGAAAGGAATAGCTTATGGCGTTAAGTTGTGGCCGATAAATATGAGGTTGTTAATGAATGAGAAACTAAAAATACATCCATGCCTTATGGGTGTAGTTGTTGGAAGGCTATTTTACACTCTTTGCTGGATTTTAGAAAGGGAATCAGGATGGAAGTAGGATCTGGAGTCAAAACTACATTTTGGAAGGACAGATGGTGCTCAAATAGACTGCTTATGTTGGAACACCCGAATCTTTATCGGTTGGCAAGAGACAAGGATGTGAAGGTTGTGGAGTATTAGAATGCTAGGGGTGATAGTGGTTTTTGGAATGTGGATCTGCATCGTGGCCTAAACGATTGGGAGGTGGAAGACCTGGCTAGCCTTCTTGGCAAAGTTGATCCCTTTTGTCTAAGGTCGGGGATGGAAGATTATCACCATTGGCTTTATGCAAAAAATGAGATTTTCTCTATAAAATCATTTAGAGAGGCTAAGTGGGTAGATGAGGCTACCCCTAACTGTTTATGGACTGATATTTGGAAGCTTCATCTTCCCTCAAAGGTTTCTTTCCTCATTTGGACCATGATCAAAGGCCGCCTTCCAACTATTGATTTGCTTCAGAAGAGAGGCATGATTATTCTAAGCATTTGCTCCTTATGTATGCAAGAGGCTGAAAGTGCTAACCATATTTTTATCCACTGTCCCTATGCCTCGGAGGTTTGGGTGAGACTTTTGAAGAGATTGGGTTATGTTGGGTGTTCCTGAGAAGTGTTGATTCTCTATTAGACTCTTGGAAGATTGGGAACGTTTCTAAAAAAGGAGGTATTCTTTGGAAGTTAGTATGCCCGGCTGTCTGTTGGCTCATTTGGCTTGAAAGAAACAAGAGGGTTTTTGAAAACTGTATGGAACCAGCTTATAGGGTGTCTAGTAAGGCAAAGGAGACTGCTTGCTTTTGGGGCATTGGTTGGAATCAGATGGGAGATTATTCG
>JAOXJP010116793.1:0-13960 GCA_025762735.1 Platanus orientalis | reverse complement strand
ACAGGATTCATGTAGCCGACCCCAAATAGTTGGGATAAGGCTGTTTGTTGTTGTTGTTGTTGTTGTTGTTGTTGTATTCTTCTTTACCCCATTACCTTCCCACAAGAAATCCCTTGCAGCTTCTCAATCACATTTGCCACTTTGCAAGGCATCTTTTATCAAAGTGATTCTCCCACCCAAAGAGATGTTTGATTTCTTCCAAAGTGCTAGTTTCTTAGAAATTTTCTCCACCACTGTGTCCCAAAAAGATATAGATTTGGGATACCCTCTAAGGGGAAGACCCAAATACCTTAGAGGCCACAATCTCACCGTGCATCCCATGATGTTAGCCAAATCCGCAAGATGATGATCCTCCATATGGATGCCAGCCAAACAAGACTTGCCCATATTTATCTTCAACCCCAATATTGCTTCATAAATTCGCAAACAGGTTCTCATATTTCAAATGTTCTCCCGATTAGCATTAAGAAAGAGGATAATATTGTCTGCATACTACAGATGAGAGACCATCACCCTATGGTCACCCACCTTAAAAGTTAAAACCTTATATCAAATTGGCTCTCTCCACCCTTCAAAGAAGAGCGCTAAGACCATCAGCCACTAGGGAAAACAGAAAGGGGGAAAGAGGGTCCCCTTGCCTTAAGCCCAGAATGATTTGAAAAATCCTTTTGAAGGTCCATTCAACAATATAGAGAAAAATGGATGTATAATGCATCCCTCCATCCATCTTATCCATCTTTCTCCAAAGCCCTTCTTTCTCAAAACCCAAAATAGGAAATCTCAATCAATTCTATCATATGTTTTCTCCATGTCCAGTTTACACACCACCCCTTTCTCCCTAGATTATGTAGACATTCACACATTCATTAGCAATCAAAATCCCATCTATTATTTGTCAACCTTTAATAAAAATCCCTTGCGTACTTGATACAATATCCTCCATCACCTCTTGCAACTGAATCGACAACACTTTAGATATTATTTTAACAATACTTGTCACCAAGCTAATGGGCCTATAAACCCCCCAATTCACTAGCACCCTCTTTCTTAGGAATCAAGACAATGACCGTAGACTTCATAGCTTTACTTAGCTCTTCCTGCTCAAAAATTTTCATAAACACCCTTATAAGATCATCTTTAATGATATCCTAACATTCTTCAAAAAAGAGCATAAAAAAGCTGCCCGGACCCGGGTCTTTAGCCTTATCCATGGAAAAAATCGCATCCTTCATTTCCTTAACAGAAAAAGGTTTTTCTAATGCTTCCACCATTTCCCTTGGCACTTAGGAGTCAAACAAGTCTTCAATGAAGGGTCTAGGCATGGGCTCCTTCGACTATAGCTTCGAGAAAAAACTAGTAGCTTCCCCAGCAATGGCTTTAAAATTATCCAAATCCTCCCCTTGAACCACCAATCTAGAGATCAGATTTTCTCTCTTCCTGCCATTAGCCACCTTGTGAAAAAAAATTGTATTACTATAGCCTTCCTTCAACCACTTGCATTTGGCTTTTTTGCGCCAAAAAATTTCTTCGGACTTTAAAATCATCTCCATTTCTGAAAGTAACTCCTTTTTTGCCACCAAAGCCTCATCCCTTCCCTCTTACTCTATGTTGAAATCAATAGATTGCAATTCACCCCAAACTTTATCCTTTTTCTCGCGAAGCCTACCAAAAGTTGTTTTGTTTCAATCTTTGTCACATAATGAAGCTCTTGCATGAAACGATATCCACTCCACCCTCCAACCACACACTCACCCCACCAGGACTCCACCAAACCTTTAAAGGAAGGGTGGGTTGTCCACATATTTTTGAACCTGAGAGGTTTAGGGCCGAAACTCCTTTTAGAGGTATTGAACAAAATTGGCCAATGGTCGGAAGTAAGCTTCGGGATAGCTTCCTGATAGAAGTGTGGGTAAAGGTCTTCCCAATCCCCCGATACCAGAAATCTGTCCCCCCGATACCAGAAATCTGTCCAACCGGCTAAAGAAAGGGTTCTCCCGTCTGTTTGTCCAAGTACACTTTGCATTGGACAAGGGACTGTCTCGCAGATCAATTATGGGGATGGGGATGCCTGTTTATAGGCTTGCACATTACATCAATTAGATAGTTTCTAAACTAAACAAACTTGTTGCCTAAGTTTTCCTAATCTCTAACGCTTCCTAAAACTCAATTTTCCTAAGATTTAACTACCTAAACACCTTGGACAGCAAAGTTGTCAATCAACCATCTTGTGGGCCCCTTTGTTTGACTTTAGGGGTCACTAAAAGAAAAACTATGGGTTGGATGACTAGTCTTAGTGCTCCTCAAAATACCATTGGCTTTACAACCTTTATTACATATTCATACCCCCTAACTTAAACTCAACATTAAAAGTGACATTATTAGCCTTATTACACAAGAAAAACGTACCCCCATGCTAGACATCCTTAATTTTTCTTAGGCTTGAGCTTTGCCTTCCACAAAGGGAACCACTTATCCATCCAAGCTATGGATGTTGTATTAATTCTCCTCTCTTAGAAAACTCAACCCCGTTGAGTTTAGGAAGAGGTCAAGGATACCTCCGCTGACATATGTTACTCACTGTAAGAGAAAACATCCCGTTGTCTTCTTAAGCTTCAAGGAAGGAGATTCTTTGTTGAGAACCATCTTCATTTCTTTGTTGTGGTGCTTGAAGGTATAAGTATTGTTGTAACCACAATGTTGGGCTTTCTTATCAAACAACCATAGTCTCTCTAAAAGGATGTGAGTCATGTGACACACCTTAAGAGATAGAAAGTCACAATGCACCTTATCAATGAAACCTCCAATAGAATATGTAACGAGGCATCTCTTTTGGACCTTTAGGCTGATGTTATTTATCCAAACAACCATGTAGCGACTTGAGTGTGACTCAGCTTTTAGATCTAGCTTCTTCACAACATCTTCTGATACAACATTGGTGCAGTTACCACCATCAATAACCATAGAGCAAACCTGGCCATTGCAACGAACCATGTCTGAAAGATGCTACTGCGACGCCAATATTCCTCATTTTCTTGTTGAGTAGCAAGAAGAGGGTGGAATACATAAATAGGTCTCTCTTCATCAGTCTCACTATCCTCATCAAGTTTTTCTGCCTCCAAAATCATGGATGGAACAAGAACATATAATTCTCCTTCCAACTCAGACTCTTGCTTATTTGATAGGCCCACAAGTCTATTTGGACACTGAGCCTTCTGATGTCCATATCCCTTACATGCAAAACACCAATCTGATCATGGTCTGGATGCAGAACCCTTTGTGTCCCGAGATATGAGAGGAGAAAACTGATGGTTGCCTGAGAGATGATGATGTCATGCTTTTAATACAAAGGCATTTTCACACTGGGCTCAAGTGGGGTGGCCTGTGGGAGACAGGGGCACACTTGGGGTGGGGTGACCTGTAAGAGGCAAGTGACTCGTATGAGGCGGGACCCATGAGAAATGGGCCCACGAAGGAGGGTTCAACCGAGAGTCTGGCCTAGAAGATAAAGGGATTGATTCGCATCTCTCTATCAGTTTGAGCTTTTAGAAAAAATGGTTAGTCGTCCTGCATCAAAGTGGTATCAAAGCAGGAGGTCTCGTGTTCGAAACTGGTCACCAGGGGTGATTAATGCAGGGGCATTTTCACCCCAAGCTCAAGTGGGACAACCTATAGGAGACGGGGGCACACTCAAGGTGGGGTGACCCATGAGAGGCGGGACCCACGAAGGAAGGTTCGACTAAGAACTTGGCCTAGCTTGGGTTATAAGATAAAAGGGATTGATTCACCTCCCTCTATCAATTCAAATTTTTAGAGAAAGTGATTAATCGTCCTACATCAGCTTTGGGATTGTGGCTTGCTGGGCTATCCGTTAGAAGAGCCCACGAATGAGGGTTCGACCGAGAGCCTGGCCTAGCCTAAGCTATAAGATAAAGGGATTGATTCGCCTCCCTCTATCAATTCGAGTTTTTAGAAGAAGTGATTAATCATCCCGCATTAGCTTTGAGACTATATCTTGTTGGGCTGTCTGTTAGAAGAGCTGCCACTTATCACCACACCTCTACAAGTTGTCTCTATAAAGGGCTCCTTGGAATAACGGCTCTTCATGTTATCCACAATTTGATATGTAATTTGAGTGGCATCTATTGAAGAGTAGTTATGATAACAAAGGCCTTGAGAAATCTAGGGATGTGGACCCCACCATACATAGACACCAGAATCTCCTCATTCCATTTAATTCATGCCCGTATAGTTAATTGTTGGAATTGGTTGGTGTAGGCCCCTCCAGATATAAAGGTCTTTGTTTAAGCTGATTGAGCTAAATGTGAGCCCTTTACTTATAATCCTTTGACGAAGATATTTTCTTCATAACTTCCTTTGTCTCACTCCATGTAGTCATTACTCCATTTTTTGTCTTAGAAAAGCTCTTTTATAGGATATCCACCATATCCTAGTTGTCCCTGTTAATTTAGCTCATGCCCTTCTGACACATCATACCATCTAAAGAAGTCTTTCATTTGATGCTTCCAATCCAAGAATGCATCTATATTATGCTCGCCACTAAAATCTGGTACATCAATCCTAGAATATCTACTCAACTCATGATGGGTTGAGTATGCCTAAGTCAGAGTTTGTTTGTTAGATTCCTTCCTACGTGTGGTCACCTCTTGCTGTAAAGTGTGTGAGACATCATTAGCTAGAACCTCAATGGGCAAACTTGGAGAAGGGATTGAAATAAATGAACCCACAACCTGCATTGGTTTGGTTAGACAACAGCCATAAATTTCTCTAATAGGGATGTCATAGCTTTCTCTAATTGAGATTGCATAGCAATAAATCTAGCTTCTAGGTTGGCTTCAAGCCAATCCATCGTAGAATGCAAATCCACCTTTGTAGCCTCTAAATCTTGAGCTTGACTTTTAATCTCAGCACATAAATCATTATTACTAACCCCCATAGTATTTCAGGCAGTTCAGAACCGGGTCAATTCAGAAAGGCCCAGGACTTCAACTAGATAGGACCAACGGAGATAACCTGGCTCTGGTACCAAATGATGCAAAACAACAGAAAGAACGGTTGCAAATAGCAAAAGGATAACCCATAAAATAAAATAATGTAATTTTGGATCTAGGGAAAAATTATAATTATGGCAATTTTTAGGGAAAATACGAAAATACCCCTACCATAAGTCAGAAAAATCCGAAACTTCCCAGATCAGTAGAGTATCTTTCAAAGAGTTTATGTTTAAGATTTCATGGATTTTGAACAAGTATTGATAGGTTAAAAATATAAATTTCAGAAAATCCAAGCTCCTTTAATGGAGTTTTCACACACACAGCAGGGAAATCTTTTGAAATAGAAAGATAGGAAAGAAGGGAATTCAACGGGAAGTTGAGAGCTTTTGTAGGGGACTTATTGGAGAACAAAACCCTACAAAATAATAAGGGTAAATCTGATTCTATAGGGGTGTGATCTAAATGTCTTATGCTGCCCAGAAAATCTGATCCAAAATTGATATTAATACTCAAAAGAATAGATCACTTAACCAGCAAATTAGAATATAAAACAGCAATGGAATTTTGGAATTCATTTAAGAAATCAGAGGGGCAAAATACCTGTCCAAAATCAAAGACCTGTACCTTCAATTGAAATTCACAATTTGCCCAATAATAATAGTAGGAATCTGCAGAAATTTTCTGATATACATCACCTTGATCCTTCTATTTGCAGCAGCAAAATAAAATAGAATAAGGAGTGAAGTGTATGGAGGAGATGGAGAAAGAAGTAGATGGAAGAAGGATGATAGAAGAAAACGTAGGGGAAGAAGATGAGGGAATATCATGGGGTTGGGAGAGAGGAAGAGAAAGAAAAAGGGATGCTAGGGTTTCTCACGACCACACCTAGGGGAGAGAGGGAGGGACCCACGGCCAGACTAATTGGAACAACAATTAACAACAAAAATCTTAATTAATCTTCAATGATCAATTATGGGGATGAGAGTGCCTATTTATAGGCTTACACATTACATCAATTAGATAGTTTTTAATAATAGAAACTTCTAAAATCTAAAAAAACTTGCTGCCGAAGTTTTCCTAAACTCTGAACACTTCCTAAAACTCAATTTTCCTAAGATTTAACTACCTAAATACTTTGGACAGCAAGGCTGTCAACCAGCCAACTTGTGGGCCCCTTTGTTTGACTTTAGGGGTCACTAAAAGACAAACTATGGGCTGGATGATTAGTCCTAGTGATCCCCAAAATACCCTTGGCTCTGCAGCCTTTATTGCATACTCATACCCCTAACTTAAACTCAACATTAAAAGTGGCATTATTGGCCTTATTACACAGAAAAATATACCCCCCCCATGCTAGACGTCCCTAAGTCTTCCTAGGCTTGAGCTTTGGCTTCCACAAAGGGGAACAGATTCCAAAGGCAGATCAATCTCAATATGATCTAAAAGAGTATGTATTGCTTCAATCCAGATTCCTAATGACTCAACCAGGATTCAGAGGTCTGGCAACTGGTTTCTGTCAATTCTCATTCCAGTTGCATATCTAATGCATTGTTTAGCCTTTTCCAAACCTTTCAAACCTAGCACCTAGACTCCAAAACAACCACATCTTAAGTCAATATATCTATTGATCTCACTTTCCGAATATCCTGCTTTGATCAGGTGATGATAGAGAAATCTGGTTGAGGCAAATTTCAAGTACGCATCAAATATGTACAATACAAATCCATTCTTTAAAACAATGAACATCAACTCCCCCTTTCACCCTCAAGGCAGATATAAGCAAGCAGCATACACATTTCATCCTCATTTATGCCCCTGAGTCCTGAGTGATCCAGCAAAAAAAATTTATGCTCCTGAGTGTGTGAAGCCCTAAAGTAACACTTGGACTTTCTAAGGAGTTCCCTTGAAAGGAATTATCAGAAGACTGGAAAATCTAGCAACTATACCTAATTTTGATGAGTTATAATCTACCTTCAAAAGAAAGAAAACATCAATTTCAAATGCTAGAATGTTTTTAGACTTAATACCAGTTGCATGCAAGGTGGGACCAACATTGTCAAAGAGATTAACTGAACTCCAATATATTCAAACAGAATTTCACCCTTATCAATCAAAGATATCTAACAGTAGGGCGTTTTTGGCTAAATGGTTGTGGAGATTTGGAGTTGAGAGAGGGAGTCTTTGGTACACTGTTGTGGTTGCTAGATTTGGTGAGGTGTCATGTTGGGAGGCCAAGGTGGGGAGAGTTAGGCACAGGTGTGGTATTTGAAAATCTATTCAGAACATTTTCTGGAAGATTATTCGGTTTAAGCTTGGTTCAGGTAGTGGGATTAGATTTTGGGAGGACAGATGGATTGGGAAGACTCTACTGAAGGATTCATTTGGGAATATGTTCTCGTTGGCTATCGACCCAGAGGTTTTGGTGGTGGATCAGTTCGATGAGGATAATAATATTTGAATTCCTAGTCTCTGGCGGAATTTGAATGATTGGGAGTTAGGTGAGATGTGTAGGTTGTTGGGCTTGATTGCGGATTTGAAGTCTGATCCATTAGTGGGAGATGGTTGGGAGTGGGTTATTTCTAGTAAAAGGGGGTTCACCACTAAGTTGTTGTATCTGGAGATAGTCAGTCATAGGTCCTCTCTATTTCCTCACAAAAGCATTTGGATCCCGGGCATTCCTTCGTAAGTTTCATTCTTTATTTGGATAAAACTCTCACCCTTAATCATCTGTATAGTAGGGGTTGCAATTTGGTAAATACGTGTGTCATCTATTTGCAGGAGGAATCGGTGGATCATCTATTTATCCATTGTACCATGGAAAATATGATATGGGATTCTTTCTCGCTCTTCTACGTGTTGTTTGATCCTTCCCTCTCCAGTTTTGTGAATTGATTTTGGGATGGTGGATTCATGACTCGGAGGGGATTCCTACTATCATTTGGTCTTTCCTTCCAGGGGCGTCTGGAAAGAGAATGAGTCATACAGAGCTCTCCCTTCTCATTTATAGAGCTTTATTTAGTTGGATTTCCATCAAGGTGGATTTCGAGGAAAAGGAGTGGTATTTTCTTTATTGTGAGGAGTTGTAATATGGGGTTTGGTTGGTTGTTTTGTCCCTTTCTGTGTTGGTTTCTTTTGTTTTGTTCTCTTCTTTGTCATCCTTCACCTTCTTGGTGATGGTCTGGTGGTTGTGTTTGTGTTTTGGATTTTGGTTTTGTGTTGATCTCTCGTTTCAATAAAGATTGCCTTTTACCTCTCCACAAAAAAAAAAGATATCTAACAGTTCCATTATCTTCATTTGATATTGATTTTAACCTTATACTAATCACATAGACAAGTTATCCAGGTCTGATATTGATCTTATATCACCTCTAAGAAGGTTATCAATGCGAGATGGGATGTTATGTAAATCACCAAATGTATTGATGGGGTATATTTTCCAAAGCTGGTTTTGGCTCATCAATAGCCTTTCATAAACAATATAGATCAAAGACAAAGCAGGTTTTCAAAATTGTAAAGAAATTATGCATGACAATATGCATAAAGGTAAAAGAGGTCAGGAAGATTGTTTCACTCCTACAATGCAAGTAAGAGCTAGAAAATCCAAGTATATATCATAATTACAAATGGAGATACAAGGATTAGCTAAGGTATAAAATCGTGTTGAACAAAACGTATATAGCTCAAGGGTAATAACAGAAACAAAAAGAAAAGAACAAGCCAATCAAATATCTTTAATTTTTTAAGTCCTACCTCGTACATGACCATACAAGTTAAATGACTAGGCCTGGATAAACTTTCAGCTTGCTCCTAGGCTAGTGAAAGCTTTCATTATGAATTGCTCCAATGAATATATTAGCTATTTGCTCTGAAGATAACATAAAAATAACTCACGCCTCACATAGCTGGTTCTCAAATAAAAAATTAACTACTCTACATCTATATGTGTCTAGTGTGGCCATCAAAAAAAGAGAGGCCTATCAGCCATATATGCAGCGCTATATTATCAAAATGTAATGTAGTAAAATTGTTGGAAAAAAAAATGTTGAAAAATGAGATATCTTTCAATGATCTAACTATAGAAACTAAAGACATGGATGTCATAGAAGGAATGATGGTAGAACAACCAAATTATTTTGGGCAGATGTGCCTTATTTTCTCTATCAATAACAAGTTATAATAGTAAAAGAAGAAAAAATCATGTGCATAGAATTCCCAGCCTAAAAAGGTAATATCCAAGTGCAACTTTACCTAAAGAGCTAGCCATATCATTTGAGCTTGACGAACAAGATGTCCAAACAACTAAGTAAGAAATCCTAACATGTTGCCTACTCCAGAGACACGGCATCTAATTGCAGGCCCCATTTGATATTGTCATAGGAGTCTCATTTAACAAATAAAAGAAACCAAACACCTATTGTGATCCTCAACTCCAACAGGACTCGAGAAAACCTTCAAAATGGCACCTTTCATCCCTAAATTTAACCCACTTAAACAACTTCCCTAACCTCCAAAATATAATTGAAGTCTTACATTGATGGAAAATGAGTGCCCAAAACACACAAATCATTTTATTTTATTTTTTATAATCCTCTTCTCAAAGACAGTAGCCCATGAAAGTGATCAGAGTGGCATTAATCAGAACAAGAGAAAGAAATAAGTATCTCATTATAATGCAGGTGGACAAGAAATTACATTAAAATCACCCCGGAAATCGCATTCTAGATTATCGAAACAAATAAACTAGTAACTGAAACCAAATCCACCTATAAAGCCACATAAAAGCAAGGGAAACCACAACCGACGACCAAGCAAAGACGAAGACGAGTTTGTTTTCTGATTCTTACCCAGGAAAACAAATTACCTTAGAATCCATTATCTGCTTGAAGCGAAGTAACATATTAAGCGCCTCTTCCTTAGCAGTAAAGAGATCCTGCTGGAAGCGAAGAGCCTTGCGCTCCGATGCCATAATACGGGCCGCCGCCTCTTTCGCCGTATTAAGTATTATATCGGCGTAAGCCTTCTTCAAGGCTGCCATTTTCTTCAAAACAAAACACCAAACATCAAAAAGGGAATAAAAACCAGCAATACAAAGAAGACCTGCCATTTACTGAAACTGAAAAAAAAAATCCCAAAAACGGTTGTAAAAAATCTAAATTCAAGAACTGGATATGAAGGAGGTGGTGGTGGCCGGCGGTGGTTGAGATGGAAGTTTGGTGGTTAGGTCTTACCTCGGCTTCCTCCATCCCTCATGGACGTTTTTGGTTCGGACCAGGTTATGGAAAGGGGAGGTTGTTTCCCTTTCTCTGCAGCTGTCTGTTATGAACTGAAAGTCTTTCTTTTTTGGAAATCATCTTATTACCCTTTAGTTTGACTTGAATTACGAGATTCCCACATCTGTTGACTGAATGCTTTGTTTTTTCCACATGAAATCACATTTTTTTTCAATGCTTTTTCTTACCGAGTCCTCGTATCATGAGAATAGCCTCACGTGAGATTGCCTCTACCAACCATGAACCATCAGTTTAAAATAAGAGCTGGGTAGGGCCCACTGATGCACTTATTCCTATCTGACGATTGCCGTGGCAGTTGATGAAAATGGGTTGTAGGTTGGACACGTGCACTGAAATTTGTCTTCCTTTTGCATGAGTGACATGTGTACCTATGACCTGTACTAACGCCTGAAGCATTCATTCCTATGGGTAACGAAAAATTTGAGGGTATTTACACCACAAAAATTTCTGCCACACTTAAACTCAATTTTGTTTCCCCAAAATACCCTAATATGAAAAAGACCTTCATAAAATCATTTCCAATCTGAATGGACATGTACCACTTCTCACAATGTGACACAATGTTGACAAAAGGTGTATTAATAAATACACAAGTACTTATTTATTGTGTATTTATAGTAATACCCTCCATTGACTCATGTGTGTTGACTTAAACACCCTTTGTCAGACCACATGTCATGCACTAATTGGTAATGGTGTGGTACTTGTCCATTTAGACTGGAGATGATTCTAAATCTAAAAAGAGAATATCAAAAATCATTTGATTGAAGTAATAAAGAGAGACGGATGTTCATGATTTACAGATGATCAACACGAAGATAGGCGACAAAACAATATCTTAACTATTTGGGTTCAACCACACGAATCCAATTCCACCATTCCACTCTACTAATCCCTTACCTGCCCTTAAATCATAGAGCTATGTCTATACTACTTCTGCCAAGTTGTTTTTGGCCATTTCCCTGCCGGATTGATCACTTTTTTTAATTAATCATAAAAAAAAGATAAAATTACTTCAAAGATTCGCTAATTATCTCATCAATCAAGTTAACGAAACCAAAGCTCAATTCAACGCTGCTCAATGTATCAACCTCTAAGTCACTAGATTAAAATAATCAAGATTAGCATCCTTAGGCTAGAAATCACAACACAGACAATAAGTAGTTCCAAAACATGAAAACTAATTTGTTTAGTTAATTTTCAGGTACAGCACAGACCAATTATCGTGTAAAGATACTTCCTAAGCAACTTGTCTCTTTGACATCATGAGTGTTACTATCACAGATCGAGACTTACAGTTTGCCTCTTCCCATTCATGTTAGTTGCAATTTAGAAATCAGTTAAACCCAAGAGGGAGTTTTGGAATCATGTGCAGACAAGTTGCATACCACTAACCATCTTGTCCTAATATTTTAATCTTTGCCCATTACCACCAATGGGGTGGCAATGTTTGACACGACCTGCAAACCCGACACTACCCAACATGAAAATAAGCGGGTTAGGGTTGACCCTAAACGTGTTTCAGGTCAAAACAGGTCAATCCATTTTGACATGATTAATAAATGAGTCAGGTTAAGGTTGAGCCAAATGGTCTTATATCTTTAGCTTGACACGATACGAACCCGATTAACCCGACTCACCAAGATAAATTACCACATAACCCATGAACCCAACACGACCCAACACGAAAATAAGCAGGTTAGGGTTGACCCTAAACATGTTTCGGGTCAAAATAGGTCGACCTGCTTTGACACGATTAATAAATGGGTCGAGTTAGGGTTGAGCAAAATAGTCTTATACCCCTACCTCGACACGACACGAACCTGACCCGCCAACCTGAATTGCCACCCCTGGTCCACCATAAGCACTAAGCAGTTATTGAGACTACCCCACGATTGGGAGGAAGGATTGTGTCCGCTTCCCTTAAAAACATTAACCTCTGGTGGGAGTTGGGGCGGACATATCCACACCGAAAAGTGATTTACACTTTTATTTTTGGAGGGGGGTGCTTATCACTTTTTTTTATGTTGATGTGTTGACCCCCTAATGCCCAGCAGAGGTTAGCATTGTTAAGGGAGGCGGACACAATCCTTTATGCACGATTGGGCTTTAAGTACCCAAACACCAAGGAAGCATCAACCTCTATGTGCTGCTAAATTTTTGCTTTTGAAGAAGGGAGCAGATTGCTTGATAAGGATTTGGTGTCCAGTGCACAAGGTGACTTCATTTGGAATAAAACGGGTGAGAATTTCAAATTTCATTTAAGCCCTGCCCATTTTATTCCATGTGAAGTCACCTGGTGTCCTAAAAACCAATCCTGAACAGAACATCTATTTTGTTTGAAGAACGTGTGGCAGAATAATCTTTTAATATACACAGAGGATTTGGAGCACTCCCCTTAACTAACACTAACCACCACCACACATCAGTGCTAAAAAGTGATATGCACCCCCCCCCAAAAAAAAAAGTGTAAATCACTTTTTGACGCTGATGTGTCCACCCCCTGTCAAGGGCCAGAGGTTACTGGTTTTAAGGGGAGTAGACACATACCTACATCTTTAATGTCAGTGAGGCTTTTCTACACTCGGCATAGAAAACGCCTAAGTCAAGGGGCGGCCACATCAGTGTTAGAAGTGATTTACACTCACCCCCAAACGGAGGTTAGAGGAGATTAGGGGTCAGCGTAGATAATCCAAGCCACTTTAATATATATTGCTTTTGAATGATGTACAATGTCCTTTTTTTCTTTCTTTCTTTAGTCCTGTGGGGGGGGGGGGAGCAAATATCCTGTCCAGGACACCAGAGGACACCATATGGAATAAAATGGGTAGGTGATGCTTTTTTTAATATGAATTATGCATTTTATTCCATATGACATCCCAAACACCATCCTGGATACCAAATATTAGACAGAATATCTTTTTCTTTTTTTTCCTAGCCATGGGGGCACGCTTAACAGTGGTACATATAGATCAAAAGAACCCATACAAGATGGAGAAGCAAACAATCACATGCACAAATTTGAAAATGAGAGGATTTGACTCCTGGCCTTCACAATAAAAGGATGATGCTAGATTGTAGATCCAAAATTAGACTTATCTCGCTAACCACATCCCCACCCCCAACAAAAAAAGAACAGGATAAAAATATATTTTTAAAAAAATCTAGGCTAGCTGTGGCAAGGAACTTTCAGAGGCATCATGTCTCCTTCAAAGAGATTTTACAAAGAAAAAGAGTGGAAAGCAGTTAAAAAACGTGAAACCACCATAGGGTTGTGCCTCGGGTAGAATATGTGATGAATGTATTTGTGGTAGTCAAAAGTAAGTAGTTGTTCAACCGCCAGCATGAGGAGATAGAAGGAAAAAAAGGAAGGCTTATACTAGGCTACTAGAAAGAGAACTTATCACTTTTGTAGGGAAGGAAAAGAGATTCTGAATTCTCTATCTTTGGCCTTGGACGCTATAGAGCTATTATAAGTTCTTGGTACCAATGTAGGTGAATGGGTACATTATTGTGATGACAAGACCATTTAAGTGAGTGTTTGATCATTTGGAGATTTAATGAATTTCAAGTTCTAATGATCTCCATCAAGTAGATCTCAAATTCCTGTTGCTCCCATTTTTTCTATAATATATATATATATATATATATATATAT
>JAOXJP010116792.1:0-27968 GCA_025762735.1 Platanus orientalis | reverse complement strand
CATAGTGTCTAACACTAGCCTTGATCTAGTTAAGTGAAGTTTTGATCATCTGAAACAAGTAAGTATTTTGTTTATTTAATTCAAGTGCTTTCATATTTTATATTGTTGTGCACATATATAGAATATTGAAATAACAATACCGAGACAACACAAGGTTCACACAGACAAGAAGGTGAGTTTCATCGGGCTTAGGGAGACTTTGCTAAGTTCCTGGGAATCGTATGGTCGCGTGAAGATCACAAATTACTATAATGGTGCAATTTCACTCTGCTTCCTAGATGTTGATACTCTAGAGAATGTTTGGATGCTCTCTCCATGGTTGCACAACAATGATCTTGTAATCCTGTAATGGTGCAAGAAATATAAGAATCCTAAACAATACGAGTTCAAATAGACGGAGATGTGGGTTCAACACCATGGGTTTTCAGTTGACTACCTTAGATAGAAGATAGCTTGCAAAATTTCCAAAGAATTGGGGGAACCAACATTCAGCCCACTGGGAGAAAGCACAAAATGGAGCAAATATGCAAGAATAAGAGTTCTTCTAGACATCACTAAGATGATGGAAAAACAAGTTCAAATCAAGAAGGCGAACAATGAGGATGGTAAAGCAAATGTGAAATACGAGAGGCTTCCAAGATTTTGCTGCTTGTGCGGCAAGATTGGTCATATTCAAGATTCTTGCCCCAAACTCACAGGTCTCTGTGCAACCATATTCTCTGATTACCTTGAACATCTCCACCCTAAACTCCTTGTCATGCTCCAACTAACTTATGATGATGAGATTAAGGCGGAGGGGGAGAAGACTGAGGAGAGGACCAAAGAAACAAGAAGGGGAAGAAGAAGAGGGTGAACCCATAGCCAACATATCTGAATCATCTTAGTTAAAATGGCTAGAGGAGAGGATTGCCAGCGATGATCACAGAAGGTCGTTGATGTGGCACACTGCAATAGTGGCAGGTTCGGTTTCACCACAACTGGAAATTGGAAGATATGGCCCAATCACAAATCAACATCTTCATGATGTGTCACTTAGTTCGACTGATGAGGGAGGAGAAATTGGGGATGATATTCCATATGTTAACGTGGCTGTGCTTGCTAACCATTCAAATATTGGGAGGAAAACTAATGTGGCCACGATAAGAGGTTCTATAAATAAGAATCTTCACGATCAGGAAACTGAAGATACCTCCCACCTACCAAACACGTATTCATCATAATCTATACATATTTGGGCACCTCAAGTAATATAGGTGGTCGAAACAAAATCCCACCATTTATGGAAACCTCATATGATAAGGGCAGTGATCATGGGATGATGTCAAAAGTTTCTTCACATTTCAAGGAATAAATGTCCAACAACATGATGAATCTCCATGATTTGAAAGGATTCGAGTAGCCTAGCTCAATTGAATTAGAAAGTCACCACAGGTCTTCTGCCCCAAAGAATGGTCATATAATCCTAATTGAGAATAAGTCGGACACTCAGGCCAACCCATTATGGAAGGACTCCGATCAAAGTGTTCCACTCCTCACATCCTCATCCGATTAGTTAAACTATCCATACAAGTTGGTGGACGACATATCAGGTGCTAAGGAAGGCAAATTGACACATGTACAAGGTTTGGCCCACCAAAGCAACTTGGCATGAAATGATGGTTCGTTGGTGTATAAACAAAACAAACCTGCAACAAAACCTGCTCTTGGTCATGCATCCTCTTGTAACAGCCACATGGTATAGTTGAATTGCAGCTAGATGGCTTAGCTAGTACCCATGGAGCAAGATGCATTGTTGGTAAGTGCTGATACCCCTCCTCTTCAACTTGGTTCTATACAGGGTGTGAAGAAGGCATGGGGGAAAGCAAGAACAAAAGAGTTTGGTACTTTATCCTCCAAAATACATGAACATAATGCAGTAATCTCAGGCCCAACCTTTAAAGTCTAGGCAAGGTTTGCTAGAAGAAAAAAAGGTACACATAACCAAGAATTAAAAAAAAAAATATATAGTCAAAAAGATAATCTTCATTCTAAAGACAGTGACTCATTTGAAAGGATGGTTGCAGCTGGCTGAGAATAGCTACAAGGGAAATGAAGGTGCTATCTTGTAACTGTCGGGGTGGGGACAATGACCCGACAATTCAGACATTAATTTCACTACTCAAGGCTACCCAACCCGAAGTTTTGTTTCTTTTCGAGACCAAAGCTAATGAAGAGAAATCCAAAAGAATCATTGATAGGATTGGGTGGCCTAATTATTACATTGTTCCCTCAATTAGAAGATCTGGAGGATTATGGTTACTCTGGAAAGAAACTTTCATTAACCATCCTCAACTCTTCAAACAATATTATAGCAACAGAGATTTTGGTTCAAAATAACTCTAAAAAATGGACCCTTTTAGGAGTGTACGGATGCCCAAAGAAATTTGATCACAACAAGATTTTGCAGGATATTTAATTCTTTCGAATTCTTATAACCCCCCATGGTGTTGTATCGATGATTTTAATGCAATTATGTTTCCTTTGAAAAAAGGTGGTATTTCCCTCCTTGATCATGAATTCAGGGATTTGATTAATCAATGTGGGTTGATTGATCTGGGCTATTCTGGCCCAACATACACTTGGTCCAACTGAAGATAGGTTCAATTTTTAATTCGTTAAAGATTGGACAGGGCCTTTGTAGATTGTAGTTGGAGCCTCAGTTATCTAGAAGCATCAATCACTCATCTTCCAACAATTAATAGTGATCACAACTCAATTTTACTTAGTCTAGAAAAAACAAGAAAATTCAGAAAGAAAAACATCTTCAAGTTTAAGGCTAAGTGGTTGACCAAAGATAGTTTTCATGAATTTTCTAAGGAGGCATGGTGCTAAGGATAGCATGTAGACATTACATTCAAACTAAAAAAATTATAAGAAAAGCATTTCAATGTGGAGCAAGAAGAACTTTGACAATGTCTAGAAGGAGCTTTCCTCAATAAGGGATAAGCTTTTCAAATCCAATCAGGCAACTCTTCAACCTTGGCAAACTTGGAGGAATAGGAGTTGATCAACAAATAAAATGAGCTACTACACAATGAAGAGATATATTGGAGACAAAGATCTTGCATCTCCTGGATAAAAGAGGGAGATAAAAATACCAGATAATGTGTTATTTGATCTCAAGATGGGGAGTAGACCGTACACCCTGAAGAGATAGTTTCAACCTTCACAAGATATTTTAAAGACATTCAACTCTGCTAATCCAAACACAATGCCTGTGGATTTTGTACTGTCAGAGGAGCCTTTAACAGAGGAAGATAATTAGAGAATTGCCAAAATACTAGAAGAAGAAGAGGTTAGGGAAGTCATTCATAACATGAACCCTTGGAAAGCTCTTAGACTAGATGGTTTTCTTGCACTTTTTTTAATAAAAATGTTGGGATTTTGTAGGCCGCGATGTGGTAAGCTTTGTCCAGAACTTATTCAGAACAAGAACTTTCTTAGACATTTAAATTATACTAACCTTATGCTAATCCTGAAAAAAAATACAAAATGATTACCTATCGGATTTTTGACCTATTGCTTTATGTAATGTGTTGTATAATGTGATTTCTAAAATCTTGGCTAACAGAATAAAGCCTATTCTACATATGTTCATTTCCCTAAACTAGAGTTCTTTTGTTGCAGGAAGGAAAATAACAGATAATGTGATCATTACCAAAGAGCTATTCCTTTCAATGGGTAAGATGAGAGGCTAGGAAGGTGCTTTTTCTTTTTAGTTGGACATGGTCAAGGCATATGACAGAATCGAGTGGAATTTCATTTAGTCTACACTACAAAACTATGGGTTCAGTCAATCAATAATCGAACTGATAATGGAGGAAGTCAAATCAACCTCATTCTCTATGTTAATGATCAATGGTGTTGCTGAAGGTTTCATTAGGCCTATGAGAGGCATTAGACAAGAATGACCACACTCCCCTTATCTATTCATCATGTGTGCTGAGGTACGCACACAACTAATCTCTAAAGAGGAAAAGACCCAACACCTAAAAAGTCTACGAATCAATAGGTATGCTCCTTCCATCACTCATTTAATGTTCGCTGATGATCTCCTTCTATTTGGTAGAGCTAATAGGTATACCATTACCAAAATCAAAGATACAGTAGATACCTATGAGGAGTGGTCTGGCCAGAAGATAAATTATGAAAAATCCTCAATTCATTTCAGTTGGAACGTGAGATAGGAGATGAAGGATGAAATTATCTTTGTGATGGGTGTCAACAAGATGGGGAATGAAGAAAAATACCTTGGTGCAAACTTATTGCTAGATCCTTCAAAGAAAAAAACCCATTAGCCACTACTGGAAAAAGTTGAATCCAAACTTTCCGGTTGAAAAACATGATTGCTGTCTCATGATGGGAGATTAGTTTTGATAAAATCTATTTTGGTAAGCATTCAAGTGTTACTCAATGGCTATCCACATTCTGCCAAAAGAGATATGCAGGAAATTAAATTCCACACAAAGAGACTTCTGGTTGGGATTTAAGGGGAGAATCATCTATACTTAAAAGCCTAGAGACATTTTCAATTGCAAAAATCCAAAGGTGGTTTGGAAATTAGAGCTATGGAGCTTGTCAACAAATCATTGGTTTCCAAAGTTGGTTAGAGGTTTCTTAAGAATCCAAATGCATTCTAAATTAAAATTCTTCAAGCTAAGTATTTGAGAAATCAAAATTTTTGAGTTGGACATTGCCCTAAATCTACTTCTAGAACATGGTTTGATATCCTAAAATACAGAGAGATCCTCAAGAGGGGTACTTGCTGGCTAATCAATTTTGGTTACAACACTCACGTATGGAATAATCCTTGGATTCCTAATTCTCGATTGTTATGTGAGGTAGACTCTCCATGTAGGACTACACCACAAATTGTCAACGAGCACATCAATCAAGAATCTCATCCATGGAAAGAAGATTATATTCATGCTCTATTTGATAGAGTGATAGCTTCATCGATCCTCCAAATTCATCTTTACATGGAAGACCACAACAAAGAGGATGAGCTAATTTGGATAAAGACCCCCTCAGGTAAATTTTCAGCCAAATCTGTGTGCAAGCTTCTAATAGGTGTTTCAAGATCTACTTCAAGGATCCATGAAGAAGAATTTCAAAATTTTTGGCTAAAATTTTGGAAGAAAAGAAGCATTCCACCAAGGGTCCCCATTTTTATTTGGAGGTGCCTCAATGGGGCCTTGCCAGTCAAAACTAAATTGGGAAAATTCATTCCTAATAATGACATATTGTGATCCAGTTGTGGAATGATGGGTGAGACAAAAGACCATATATTCATTATGAGGTGGCCAAGGTGGTTTGGTTTGGGTCTTCTTTGGGTCTTAGGCTCAAAAACTGAAACACAACTTGTAGAGAATGGGTTGAAGCCTGGTTATCTTTGCCATCAGACAGAATGATATTTTATCAAGGTTCAATAAACGTGTGGTGCATATGGAGGGGAAGAAACAAACTGGTCTTTGAACATCAATTAATCTCGCCTGAAAATATTCTTGAAAAAGCAAACCAAATGGCTAGGAAATATAACCCGGATTTGAGCTCATCTACTTCGTCAGGACACATATAATTACCCATATAAAGAAACAAATATATGTGATGATGGAATAAAAAGTTATTACTAAATAAATAAATAAATAAATAATTTTATCTGAATGGCTTTGTCAGGACACATATTTTCAATAGCCAACCCTCTTGCCAACCTGTAACTATGTCTATGTTAACCTGAGTACTTTTGCTACATGGTGACTTTAAATCGCTCAAGAATCACTACTTAACTTGAATAATGAAATGTCACACAAAGAATCCTAGAGGGGGGGGGGAATAGGATTTCTTCAATTTAAGTTTCCCATTTTTAAATTTACCTTGTTGTGGTTATTAATTTCTTTTACAATTTGTTCATTTAAGTGAGTGTGTGCTTAGATGGAACTACTTAAGCATAGTATCAAACATACGTTGGACAAGAGTAGTGTAAGGATATAGCAATGAAGAGATGAGCAAACACATAATAACAAACCACAACACAAGATTTATAGTGGTTCGGCACTCGGGCTTACGTCCACTCTTCTAAAGCTCGCTACCGAGCTTAGGTATATTTCATTTAGGTACTATTACAACCTAGGTCAATATACAAACCTTACTACTTTCTCACAAGCAAGCCAAACTATAACACTCAGTGTCTCCGGTGAGTGTGTACTACCTCCAATGTCTCCGGCAGAGGTTCAAGCTTCTGGTGTCTTCGGAGGAAGGATAACAATAGAAAAGATGAATATGAATGCAAATGAATGTAAGGTCAAGCAAATATTACCACAATATGATTGATGTTGTTAGCTACTCAATATGTGTGGGATGCTCCTTGTTGAGCTAATGTGCCTTAGCTACCCACAAGCTCCAAGTGCTTAGCTCTAGTGCTCCTTGAGCTCAGCCAAAGGTGAGTTCTACTAGGGAAGAGTGCTCACCACAACCTCTCCTCAATATTAGGAATGTATCTCAATAGGAGGGAAATAGTAGAGAGAAGTGTAGGATGCTAGCTACTAAAGCTCAGTAAACAGCAGACACTGAAAGTTTGTAAGGTGAAGAAGGCTCTCAAAATAGTGTACCTCTTAGCTCTCTCAAAAGACTTAGAGTATTGGAGGAGATTCTTTACCCTAATGGGAAAATGTCCTTTTATAGTGGGGAGGAGCATCGTTGGCCTTAGGATGAGCATGTGGTAATTAGGGAATGTTTTTGGGCCTTTAGATTAACTAAAACGGGGTTCAAAATTCAAAACATTCGCCTAAATTTTTGTGAAAAATATTTTTCTAAAATTACTCTACAAACTGATTTAGCTTTTTGAAATCGGTTTAGGGTCCAAATCGATTTCAGAAAATGCAATCGATTCGGAAAGCCAGATTAACTCCAAATTGATTTAGCTTTTTGAAATCGGTTTGGGATTTTGACCAATTTCCAAAACTCATGTCCAAACGGGTTTGGGCTTATTAATTCGAGTCTCGGCTGATAAAAATTTGCTCAAATCATGTTCCGAAACCAATTGTGCTTTTCGCAATTGATTTTGCCAAACTGATTATGAAAAACACAATCGGTTTCACTGCTATTTTTCTGCACTTATGAACCTGGGCAGATATTTTCTAGCAGTCTTTTAGGCATTCTTTTGGGGGCAATGATAGGTACCCTAAACCATGTCTAAGATTGATTTTATGCACACAATATGACATGACATGCATGATGTATACCTTCCTTGGAGTGCCTCTTCCCCGTGCTCTTTCTTGGAGTTAGGTCCTTCTTGGCTTCATGATTTGAACTTGTGAGCTCACATAGGACACTTATAAGACACTTAGCACTACCTTTTGCCCAACACATGCTCATGGGATTGACATGCATCAATAATTTTTACCCAACAAATGCTCTATACTTAATATATATTAAGTGAGTTCTAATTTTTAAAAACCACTATACGTTAGACAATTAGGACCTAATGTTTTGGCTGAAAATAAGTTTATCTATATAAGAGAAAATTCTCTTGAACACATGTGTGCTTTTCCTGATGAACATTCATGTTCTAACGTAGAGAAATGAAGAAAACTTCTTTAGTATACATCTTTTCCATTTTCTACTTTGTTGTCTTTTGAGTTCTTAAATTCTACACATCGAAGGAATCATCTTCAATTGTTCATTTGTAGACCTCCGTTGCTATGAAGAGCAAAGGAGGATGGTTGGTATATCCCTTGGAGGTGGATGCCGAATTAGGCCGTTGCATAAGAGAGCCCGATGAATCCATTTTAAGGATATCGGATTATTACGAGGGGAACCAACAAACCTTATATTGTAGAGTTTCTGGTACGCATGTTTCTATTGACTTGTGACGACTTCATCTAGGTATGTTCTAATTCATTTAGTTGGTATTTTATTCTTATATTTCAATTAAATATCCTATTTATACCATAATTCATAGTGTAAGTTATTGTGATTATAATCGTCTTGAATAACTTGTGAATTAGATAGTTATGTTAGTGTTATTTTAATCTATAAATCTTTATGTAAATTTGTAACATTGATTTTATCACAAAATTATTTAACATTCTTAGAGTGGAGTGTGACTATATTTCTTATTTGAGAAATCAAAGAGTATTGTGCAACATAAATAATAAAGATTTAAGACATTACCAAAATGTTTATAAAAAATCCACAAATAAGAACAAGAAATTTTTAAAGAAATATAAATAGGGTATACGATACTAAGTTATGGAAGTTTGAGAGAAGACACCTGAGTACATATAGATTGGGTAATACAAATTTGTATGAATTACATAGCTAGGTAGATAAAAATAAATAAATAAAAGAAGTTTGGAGCTCTATACATACAAATGCATTTGTTAGTCCGTATGGACTGCACAATATTCGTACGGATTGATATAAACCAATTAAAAATAATAATAAATATTTTAATAAAAAAATAAAGCTCATTGATTCTTTGATATATGTTCTAATAATAATAATAATAATAATAAAATAGAGATGTTAATAGACTTGATTCTATTAGATCTACAAGATCTTGATGTCAGCTTAGGCATGAATTGGTTGGCTACTCATCATACCATAGCGGATTATTATAGCAAGGAAGTGACCATTAGTATCCCCAATCAGCTTGAGGTCATATTCAAGGGAATAAAAAGTTTTCTTATATTATTTTTACGCTTCGAGCGGAAAGACTATTGCAGAATGGTGGATAGGGTACCTAGTCTACATCAAGAAGACTAGAAAGACGAAGTGTAGATTGGACACATATCTATTGTCAGAGATTTCAGTGATGTGTTTCTTGAAGATTTGCTTGGATTACCCTCATATAGGGAGAATGAGTTTGCTATTGATCTAGTGGAAGACACTAAGCCTATTTCTATAGAACCATATCGTATAGTGCCAGTTGAAAGAGTTGAAGGTGTAGTTACAGGATTTGATTAATAGGTGTTTTTCTGCCTTTGTGTTTCACCATGGGGGTGCACCAGTGTTGTTTGCGAAGAATGATGGAACCATGAGGTTGTGCATTGATTACAAACAATTGAATAAAGTAACAGTGAAGAACAAGTATCCACTTCTAAGAATTGATAAATCTTTTTGGTCAACTACATGGTGCTAAGGTCTTTCCAAGATTGACCTTAGGTTTAGTTACCATAAACTTCAGATTAAGACTGATGATATAACCAAGACTACTTTTTTCACTCGTTATGGACACTATGAGTACTTGGTGATATCGTTCAGATTAACTAATGAACCCCTAACATTCATGGATTTAATGAATAGGGTATTTAGACCTTATCTGGATTAATTTATCACAATGTTTATTGATGATATTCTAGTTTATTCAAAGAGCTCAGAGGAACATGAAGAGCATCTAAGGATTACAATGCAGACTTTAAGGGATGACAAGTTATATGCAAAGTTCAACAAGTGTGAGTTTTAGTTAGACAAGGTAGTTTTCTTGGGGCATATAATATCAAAGAATGAAATTTATGTAGATCCCAAGAAGATTGAGCCTGTGGTTAATTAGTCTAGATGTATGAATGTCTGAGATTCATAGCCTTTTGGGATTGATTGACTACTATAAGTGGTTCGTTGAGGGATTTTTTAGCATAGCAAGATCTTTAATCAAGCTAATGCAAAAGAATGCCAAGTTTGACTAGAATGAGGCATGTGAACACAGTTTTCAAGAATTAAAGGATCATTTGGTTTCAGCACCAGTATTTACATTACCATCCAACATTGGAGGAGAGTATGTGATCTATAGTGATGCATCTAAAAAAGGTTTGGGTTATGTTTTTATGCAAGAGGAGAAGGTTATTGCCTATGCATCTAGATAATTTAAACCATGAGTAGAATTACCCAACTTATGATTTAGAATTGACTATGGTTGTGTTCACATTAAAGATATGAAGGTATTACTTGTATAGAGAACCTTGTGAGATTTATACAGATCACAAGAGCCTGAAATATATTTTTTTGATAGAATGATCTGAATTTGAGGCAGAGAAGATGACTTGAGTTGATTAAGGATTATGATTACATTATCCTTTATCATCTTGGAAAAACCAATGTGGTGGCTGATGCATTGAGTTGGAAATCTTCTAGCAACTTAGCATGTGTTATGATGCACCTTAGAGTACAGTCTATGTTAAATTACAAAATAAAGACAACTTAGAGTCTAGATACCTAAATTTAGAAAATCATAGAAGAGGTCAAGAAAGGACAAAAAGTAGACATTATAATTCAATAAGATGATTTCTTATGGTATGGTGAAGGGTTGTGCATGCCTAATGACTCCAAATTGAAAAGAGAAATAATGGAAGTACATGGAACACTATACTTGATTCATCTAGGGAGAACAAAGATGTACAAGGAGCTGAAAGAGTATTATTGGTGAACAACATGAGGAGAGAGATTATGGATTTCGTATCCAAGTGTTTTACTTGTTAACTTATGAAAGCCAAACATCAGAAGCCAACAGGATTATTGCAACCATTAGAAATTCCTGAATGAAAGTGGGAACACATCTCTATGAATTTCGTTAGTGGACTGCCTAAGACTTGGAAATGATTTTATTTTATTTAGGTCATTGAGGACCGATTGACTAAGTCTGCTCATTTCTTACCCGTTAGGGTAAACTACTCACTTGATAAGCTGGCCAAGTTGTACATCGATGAGGTCATGAAATTACATGGTATTCTTGAGGGAATATTTTCAGATCGTGATCCATCATTTACTTTGAGATTTTGAAATATCTTACAACAAGCTATGAGAATAAAGCTAAATTTTAGTACAACGTTTCATCTACAGTCAGATAGACAGCCAAAAAGGATTATACATACTTTGGAGGACATGTTGAGAGTTTGCATAATTGATTTAAAAACAAGTTGGGATGATCATATACCATTGATCAAATTTTCTTATCATAATAGCTACAAAGCAAACATACAAATGGCACCATTTAGAGTACTATATGGAAGAAAGTGTGACTCCCATATGTTGGGAAGAAGTTGGAGAAAGAAAATTACTTGAATCTGAATTAGTCTAAGTAACAACTAAGAAGATTAGAATGATCTGTGAAAGACTGCTTGCGGCTCAAAGCAAGAAAAAGAGTTATGCAGATAAGAGAAGGAGATAACTTGAGTTTCAACTTTGAGAACATGTATTTCTGAAAGTATCACCATCAAAGGGTATTATAAGGTTTGGAAAGGAAGGGAAGTTAAGGCCCAGGTTCATTGGACCACTTAAGATTTGGAAGAGAATAGGCGATGTTGCTTATGAATTGGCATTATTGCTAGATTTGTCACATGTCCACAACATGTTTCATGTATCCATGTTGAGGAAGTACATGCATGACCTATCACATGTGTTAGAGTATGAACCACTTCAAATCAAAGAGAATTTATCTTATGAAGATAAACCGGTTCAGATTTTGGACAAAAAAGAACAGGTGCTACGTATAAAGGTGATTCCGTATGTGAAGGTACTATAGAGGAACCATTTAGAAGAAGCAACTTGGGAAGGTGAAGATGAGATGAAGGAACAATATCCACACTTGTTTCATATTCAAGATATGTCAAATTCAAATGACTGAATTTACTTTTAAGGAAGGGAGAGTGTAACAACCCACACATATTTCGCACATGTGTCACATTTACGTTGCATATATTTCATACACTTATGGCACACATGTTTCACACACCTTTAGAATGATTTGAACGCACATGTAATAACCTGTATACTTGAGCAAATTTAGAGACAAACAAGTAAAAATGTAGAAAGAATTTGTGAGAAAACTATATGTCGCTGGAATGGTCTTGAAGTCTAGTTTCCAATGAGATAAACAACGAGAGAATTCGAGTCTGAATGAAGAAATTATGAGTGTTTTAGTGAAAGTGACACAAGTTGGAAAACAAATATTGGGCAAAGGGTCCGATTGATCAGATCTAGGCCCAATCGATCAGGGAGGGGTAGCTTGATTGATCGGGCCTCCTCCTGATCGATTGGCCTGCATAGATCAAAATTGGAAAGTCATGATTTCGCAACTCTCTGATTTTAAGAGTTGCCTAAAGGCTTTAGGACTCTTCTTGGGTCTGTATAAGTGATTTCTTCGACTTAATTCGACATAAAAACCCTAAGATCAAAGCAATGAGCAAGAGGAAGAGAGAGAGTTAGGTTTTGTAAGGGATTTTGGGATTTTTGAAGAACTTGAAGCTTAGGAACGAAATTCAAGCAAATGGGTAAGAACACATATAAACTATGTTTTGTTTTTGAACTTCTAGATTCTTAGAATACACCCAATCTCATTTTTGAAAAAATCATATTGTTTTGCTTCAGTTTTGATTTGTTTAAGCTCTTAGAACCTTTTTTTTTACAAAGATAAATTATATCTATATTATATTTTGTTTTCATTCTTTAGGTTTTAAAATCTCTGTTAATCTCTATTCTAAATCTATTTTGCATGATTTTCATTGTTTCTTTGTAAAATATTCACGTTTTGAAGGAAAACCAAGGGTTTTAAAGGGGGATTTCTTTTTAAAAGTAAATATAGCAAATCTATGAATTGTTTTGAACATTTTTAGGTTCTTAGAAGTATTTGTCATCTGCTTTGCAAAGAATCTTATATGTTTTACTTCAGATTTACATTGAATAGGTTCTTAGGGTTCTTAAAAACCTTGTTTTTCAAAGTAAAGTGTTAATTTCATATACTTTTGTTAAGATTTCAATATGATTAATGTTTTTGAATGGAATAGTGATGTTTTCAAAAGATATTCTGTAGATTGTGCTTAGGTGGATCAATAAATATTTGTTATATTTGTTTTGAATTAAGGGGTTTTTCCCAGATGGTCCATGAAGTAGCTAAAATTGTCGAATAATAAGGCATTTTAAAAAATGTCCATGAAATTTTAAATTATTTGAAAATACGGTTACAAAAGGGCAAAAATGTATTAAAAAAAGAGTTTGTTATCCATAAAAATATTTGTGGTTTCCTTTTATGCCCCTGAATTGGATTGGTATATTTTTTTTGATTTCCTATGAGTCCGGATTTTGGTCGTGAAGTTTTTCCGTTGGTGTCAACATGTTGCTGATAGAGTGTTTGTAAGTTTTATCTAATCACATAAAAATATTTTAAACCTTTTTCTTCCTCTCCAGGCCTGATTTCCTATTGCGATGGTACTCTTACTTGTAGCGCTGGGTTAAGAAGATGGCTGTTTTTTTTTATTTAAGAAAAACCTTTTACAATGAGGTTAGAAAGCAGAAGAAAGAGATTTTCCAGTTTCTTCAAGTTTCTAATATCTACTAGCAAGGGACATGGAGTAAAAAGATTGTAGGCAAGCTCGAATCTAACAAACTCAGTGAGATTCGTTAAGAACCCCGGAATCATACCATTGAGCAGGTTTCTAATGAAACTGAGCACTCTAAGCTCAAGAAATCTTCCAAAGCTTGTTGTAATTTCCTCAGAGAAGTTGTTTTGAGAAAGATCCAAGTAGAGTAAGGAAATTCAGGTGTGAACTCTAGTAGTTCCCCAACGAACAAGTTGAGGGAGAGATTCAAATATTGAAGATGCGAGCAAGAAGAAATGGCAGCGGAAGAGACACTTCCATTGAGAAAATTATCAGAAAGAGAGAGGTACTAGAGCGTTAAAATCTGGCAAAAACCGGATGGAAAACCCCCAGAAATACCTAATCCGGTGAGGTCGATAAAGTGGATGGCGAGCATGAGCGTATCGCAATCAATACTGGTCCAATTACAGGGAGAATCGCTGAGGGGGTCATCTGCGAAAATCCAATCTTTAAGGTGGCCGGCGATTCTCCCTGTAATTGGATCGGTATTGATTGCGATTGGCTTAAGATTATTTTGTGCTTTATTTTTCTCTAAAGTTGAAGTGAAACTGGAACAAAAGACAAGAAGCAGGTGATCACAGTTCTCTTCGGTTTTGCATTTGGACTCAAGATCCCCTTTCTCTCTAGGTAGTAGAGGGTAAAAAAAACTTGAGGGTATGCTCTATGAGAGTGGGTTCATTTTTATCAATCTTAATTTGATTAAATAATTCTTTAAGAAAAAAAAGGGGGAAGCTGGAGTGATTTATGCTGCAGAACAAGGTACAGACTCAGACTCAACTTGATTGAATTTTGCAAAGGCTCAGGGTACAGAGTCAGTTGAGTCAACTTGGAAATACTCCAAATCCCCACTTTATCCAATTAAAAACAATTAAAACACTTGAGGAAAATTGTACAATGAGAATTGTCACAAGCTGTGCGCTCGAGTATTTTCATGAAGAAATCCATGCCCGAGACCTTAAACTCACTTCTACCTAGTTGTCTATCCGGAAAAAGGAAGGAGAGAGAGAGAGAGAGAGAGAGAGAGAGAGAGAGGATTGTTTGGGTACACGTTTAATTCGTCTACAAGAAGGAGCTAGAACGTTTGAGTTTCGTATAACTTCCAAATAATTTATTACGATAAATTTGTAATTTTATATTATAAAATAATATCCAAAACAGTACTTTTGTTTTCAAATATTATAAAATACTTTATTATTTGGTAAATTCGCCAAACTTCGTAGACTATTCGACATTTTTCTCTTGAATAAATTGAATATTGGTTTTGTTAAAAGAATGTTTCTGAATTGTATCATTTCGTATATTGCTTTGAATACATGAAAACTATCTCTTTGTATTTCTAAAATCATGCTAAGTCTTGATCTATATTTTGTATAGTTTATATGTTTTTTTATTGAATCTATCTACCCCTAACTGATAACATTATAGATGATGACGAAATAATAGAGTAGCATTTCCAGATAGAGAGACTGGAGGCATTAGATCAGACATTTATTTGAAGATTTTATTTTAGTTTTTTATTTCAGTTTGGAGACATTGTGTTTATTTTAGTTTAGTTTAGTTTAATTGATGGGATATAATAAAGTATTGAAGTTTAGTGATTTTGATTTTTTTTATTTATGCTAGACTATATGTTATATGGATTGGAATGTCAAACAATGGTTAATGGTTTATGGATAATAGTTACGGATTATGGATTTTTATTTAGCATGTTAGACTATGAGTAAATGAAATGGTTTATGATTAACATTTTATTTTGTTATGTATGAATGTAAAAGTAAATGAAAAGATCAATTTTTTTTTTTACAGGCAATCAATATGTTAATAAATGAATGGATTAAAGTTACGTGCCAAAATTCGTACTCTTATTGGTATGGGTTTCGGGGCGTGCCAGAGATTGTGTTCATGTTTTGTCAATCTGTAAACCAATTCGCTGATATATATCACAAAATCATTAGTAGCTTACTTTTGTCAAGAAAATGATTGGGATGATTGTTTTTAGAGATCTTAGTTTAATAGAGGATGTTAGGAACTAAGTATCCAAACCTACTAAAAATATATTTATTTTATTATAAGTTATCTTATTAAGTCTTTTATTATATTTTATCTAAATAGAATAAAATGGTGGAACAGGATTCGTATAGCCGACCCCAAATAGTTGGGATAAGACTGTTTGTTGTTGCTGTTAAGTCTTGATTTCACTCTATCTACTTAAGCTGTGAATTGTGTTAATCATAGGAAAAGGAGGTGTTGATATGCCACTTGAATGCATAAGAAATGTTCGTGAGTTATATCTATTAAAAATAAAGGTCTCTACCCAATGCCGGTCTTGTAATTATGGGGTATTGGGAGGGCTGGACGGTAAAAGACCTAACCTTTGGCTTTTTTGCACTGGGTGGCTGCTCACTAGATTTGAACTCAATACTTCACATTAGACAACCCAAACTGCCACCACTGTATAAGAGCAATGACTGAGTTTTATTTATTAGGAAACAAAGCTTTTTTTGCTTTATGCTCTTTTCCTCTTTTGTCTTCTATAATTTAAGTTCAGTAGGTTTTCCTTAATGTTGGTCTTATGATTTTTGTCATTAATACTCTTAGAGAGATTTGAGTTGAGTCTGATTTTTTTTTTGGGTGGTTTTCACAGAACCTAAAAACAGTTTTTATGAAGAAGAGGCACATTTGGTATTTGGTAATTGGTAATTAGTAAAGACGGTTAGGATCCTCTACCGCTGTTATAGTACCCTTTAAGCACCGTGTGTTTGCAATGTGACACAGACCAAAAAAGTGTAAACCACCCATTCAAATTTGATTGATTGGCCCATGCATGTGTTGACCCTAAATGAACAAGAGAACTTATCGGTGAAGGTTATATGGTGTGCAAAGCCTCATTCTCAAGGCTTCTTGGGAGCATCCTATATTTCTCTTTCAAGAGCTATATACTGACTTGGTTTTGCTGTTTTTTTTTTGTCTGATCATCTATTTGGAAAGGGATCCAATTGAGGGTTCTGCACCTCACCTGGACACCCGCATATGCATGTTGTTGTGTCTTACAACTCTTGCAATTGATGTTGTCGATGAAGAGGAAAGTTACAGGAATTGATTAAACAGAATTCAGGTCCACCAATCAGTTTTTGAATGACCTCTGGGCCACAAATCAGCTTTTGAACAGATTTTGGGCCAGCCTGAGCCCCAGTAAAATAATTAGGGCCAGGCCCGGGTCTAAGGTTTATAAAGTTTTTGAACCTAGGCCAAACCCATAATATTTAATAGGGGGCTGAACCACGGGTCTACTAAGGCTTGGCCCGAGCCCAGTCCTGGCCTACCGATACACATTACCCGGCAAGGGTGCACCAAATCGTAGTGGTGTCTTGAATATTGTGGCTTTCATTTACACTCTTGGGGTGTGCCTAACTAAAGATAAAATGAAATAAAATGCCCACTAAAAAGAAAACTGAAGACAAATAAATTAAAATAAAATGATTTATCAATAAATTAAATTAAATTAAATTAAGAAAGACGACCTACCGAGTTCTGAAGATGCCAGACGGAGGAAAAGCTCCTCACCGCCGAAGGGGAACTTCTGAACGTCAATCAAGTCTTTCACCCACACCATACAACCGGGTCCGCTTATAAACGCATAAGCCAGGCAAGAACAGTTTATCATGCATCTAGCTTGGCATTCCGTCACATCCCCAACCACTAAATACTCTGCAAAATCGGGCAACTTCATCCCTCCCAACTTCAGAAACCCGTCTCCTGTCCCTTCCTCAGAACTTCTGTTCTTCTCCTGACATTGCAGCTGGGTCCTTCGCACACAACCACCACTCCAGTTTCCCTTTCTCCATTCCTCAGGGAACCTTGGTTGGAACCCTCTCATACAGCTACATATGGGCGATTCCAACTGGTTACAACTCCCAAAAGGCCCACATGTACTGTAAACATCGCATTGACTATTGAGTGCGAACCATACTTCGTCCCATTCCTTCTTCTCTTCGTTCCAGTCGGTTTGCTTTAGATTTCCCGATGAATTTAAAACCAAAAACGAAATATTAGGAATGTCAGTCAAGGAGTAGGTGAAGTACAGCGTTCCCGCTTCGTCATCCGAAATGACTTTGATACCATTCAGGTAGTCTGCACTCATATCTGGTATCCCAATGAAGCTCCGCCCGTCCCATTGCCCAGTTCTCCAGTGTGGGACTGACCCATTCATGATGAAAGCCTGCAGTGGTTTTCCATTATCGGGGGCGATGGAAAAGTTTCCAGGTGATGGGTCGTCCTTGTTTTTCCATGAAGTTAAGGTGCGTACTTCCCCCGTTTTTAGGTTTTCTCCAATCTTCATCGTTGGTAGTAAAGTGTCGGATGGGTGATCGAAACTCTGCCATAAGACCCTTCCATCTGAACCGTTTTCTGTCAGAATAAAGTTTCCTGAATCTTGAAGTACTGCAACTGAATTATTTGAGGTAACAGAAACCTCCGTGGACCAGAAAACGTTTTGACTCCCATCTAGAAGCATGAGATTTCCATCTTTGCCTATCGCCAAGACTCCAGAAGAATCTGTGATTGGTTTCCTTCTATTTAAGACCCATACAACTTTTGTATAGGAGGTCTTCTTGTACCACACACCAACATATCGGAAAGGAGAATTGCCGGGTTTAAAGAAACCCAATTCGAAAATCCCACCAGCTGAAATCAAGGTTTCTCCGTCTATGATTGATTGGTTTGAAGTAATGGTGTCTGTGGCGGTGCAACATCGTGATAAAACCAAGTAGTAGAGTGGAATATATGAAAGAAGTGCACTTACTCTGATATCGGTAGAGCCCATGCGTCTCCAATGCCTGAGAAGAGAGAGAATGGGAGCTGGTAACGAGATTCCGTTACCGAGCACTCGCTTACCTAGAGCAGCTTAAGAGACCTCGATCGTGTCTTAACCATTTTTGTTTACTTTTAATACTTCAGCATGATGTAATTGAATAAAAATAATTAAATGACTGATTGCTTGTTCATCAAGGTAACAGATTTCGTCCTAATAAAATTTGAATAATTTTTTTTAAAAAAAGTTTACTATTGGCGCTAACAAAAGCCACGAAGTTTCGTGGGATTGACTTTGAATTTTCTAAAGAGTGAAAGCGGAGCTTCCTAGAAATCAGTGTTTAAAAACCAGCTAGTTAATTGGGAAACCCGGCCGAGTTACTCAGTTAGTCACCAGCTGCTAAACCTGGGATGATATCAGCAAGCTGGTCAACGAATTTTTCTGGAAATCACTTGGTTAACCCACTTTTTAAACCATAATACCCTTTAACCCATTCTAGAAATCTAAAAACTTTACATTACTGTCTCTAGTTTTCTTCCCTCTTGTCTGCTCTATCTGAGTCTTCCAACTTTCCTTCCATTTATTATTTATTATTTATTATTATTTTTTTAATCAAAATTCTTCTTTTTCTATATTTTTACTTATTTATTGTATTTATATAAAATTTTATAAACATTAACATATTTTTATACTGACTAGCTGGTAACTACTGAGTAACTCGGATTGGTAGACTTCCAAGTCATTGGACCGATCTGAGTTTTTAAACATTGCTTAAAATAATTGATAGTTAATTGGCAATAGCAAATGATAAGATTGAAAGGATCGGTTTTACAATGCTACAAGTATCATGAGGCAGAGGTATTTGTGTTGAATTACATGATCTTAGATCAAGAACTTAAGTTTGGCAGGCAATGGCTCTCTATTTCCAAGAACATAAAATGTGAAATTGGAAGGGGGATTAAAAATAAAGGGACTCTACATTAATTCAATGCAATTTTGATATTAACTAAATTTTATGATCGATGGGGTGGCTCTTCTATGATTGACATTAGAAGATACACTATTAGGGTACTATCTCCTTCAAACTACACTTGAGCACTTGTGAATTCTTGTACCAACTTAAGGGCATATAAAACGTTGTTCCTTTTTCCTCCTCCAGATTGCATGCTTGAAGCTCTCTAGTTTCACCTTCTACAAAAGAGCCCGAGTGGTTTGATGATTGTTGCAACAACACAGTATCACCCTGCAACTCCAATATTGATTTTAAACGTGCCCAATGGCGGAGTTCTCCAATGATTTGGAAGTGATGATGGTAAGTAGATTACTAATGCACTATGTGAGTTCATAGAAGGCTCTTGGGTGGGTTGTAATCCTTTGATATCACCACAGTACTTGCAATGATGAATTATACTAAAATCGGCTTGTTCTCAAACAATAATTTGTTGCAGGCTTTCCAAATACATCACAAAATGATAACTCTTTACCAAAAAGATTGGCAAGATATTGGGGTCAGTAGCCCTTCCATAATTTAATCCTTGAATGATTTTCAGTGCCTTTAAGTTAGAGACCTAAAAGTGATCCAAACCATACCACTTAGGCGAACTCACATTCAAAGAACAAATGATTGGTTGTTTCTTCTTCAATCCCATCGATTGGGCATGTTGGTTCTGTAACACCCTTGCATACACTTTGTATACATGAAGGGGAGATGGAAAAGAAACAGAGAGGAAAATGAGATTGGACCCCTAGAATAGGAAATAATCAATGAAATTGTACTAAGAAGTGGGTGAGACATATTTTGGACCCAAAAGAGTCTCAAGAGGTGAGCTTCAGCACAGGAGAATTTCGAGTGATCGGAATTAATTTCGATTGGTAAAGAAAGAAGCTCAATTGATCGAGCAACCAATGAAGAAAACATCATTTAGCTTTTTGGATTTTTATTCAGCACGAGCAATTGAAAAAGGGAATTTCGAGTAGTCAAAAATAATTTCAATCGGTCAAAATTGGGCAAAAGGGAAAAAAAATATAAAGCCTAAAAACCAAGAAAAAAAAATCCTGTAGAAGGGCATAACCTTCCATTATGTAAAATATACCTTAAGTTGGCCAATTTGTGTCTAAAGGTACAAAATAGAAGGGAAAAAGTTGAAATAAAAGAAGTTTAAAGGAAGGAGGAAGAATGACCTCAATTACGTAAATTGAGTTCATCTATGGTGAATTGAGTAATGTTTTAGGATTTTCTATACAAATTAATGATTTTCATGGTGAATCTTTATACATATTACAGAGATCTAAGGATTGAAGTAGATTTGGATAAGTAAACCAAGAAAAAAAAAAGATTTAAAGAAGTTGATTGTAAGTATACATGTTAACTATGCATCTTTCCTCTTCTTTATTCTATGATTAATCTATTATTTATGTTGAATTTTAATGGAAATTTTTTTATTTGATTGAATTCATGAGAGATTTGGATCTTTAATGGTTATCCTTTGATAGATCTATCATTTTCTATTAGATCTCTATTATAAACCATTGTTTATTTGAATCTATGAAAGATTTTCTTCTTATCTTCTATTTTATTGAAAGATCCATGAAGTTTTCTTTGAATCATTATGTTTGAATATCTAATTGATATAGATTTATAATTGATTTGATGTGAATCATAATAGAACTTCTAATATTGACGGCAACATGAATGATTTATATGAATCTCATTGAAATTTCATAAGAAAATATAAAATCCTATGAATTAGCATAAAATTGAATATAAGAAAATGATTATCATTGAATCCAAGTATGATTGAAGCTCTGATTTCATCTAAGGATTATGATAGATGATGAATTATTGAAAATTTCGATTCCTTTGAACTAATTGAAGATCTCATGTGATAAAAGATCATTAAACTATTAAATTTTGAACTCTTTTGATTTGATTGATCACAAATAATCTAGACATATGAATTTTAAACCATTGAATATGAATTTTGAATAATTTAATGATTGGACCATATGAAATTATCTCATTATTTAAGATTTTGATTATTGATCAATTTATGATCAAGATCGAGCTAAAATTTCTTTAATTGATTGAACTTAATGTGATGATCTATTTTGATTAATTAATTATTGACTAACATGATGAATTACTGAACACTCATTGAATTGATTTAAGGCCTATTGATCGAATCACATGTAGTGAAAATAATTGAATTGACATTGAATCTTGGCTTTCCTTCTATATACCATGAGAGCCTCTTTATTGACTTATTGATATTATTTGATCTATTTCATTTAAACCTTTGACCCTTTTGGGTATTACTAAACTATTGAACCATTTTCAACATCGTTGAACTATTGAAATTATTGAACATGGTTGAATTATTTGGGACCTTTCATTGAGTTACAACAATAGTATGTTATAGAGGACCACACTAGTAATTTATATGGGACCTTCTATTAGGTCTCAATTATGAAGATTGATATTTGATTATTACATTAACTCATTGAACTCATTTGAATAATGTTTTGAAACCTCACATTTGGTCAAAACAATGATAATTAAATTATCTATTGAATTTGAATCTTTAAACTTCTTTAAATATTAATCGAACCCTATTGATTTATTGAACATTTTGAACATCATATTGGGACCTTCCATTAAGTCACAACAATGGTAAATTGAAATATTTTATTTGACTTATTGAATCATTGATTTATATCGAAACTAATAAGTAAAAAAAATTATTGTTATCTTTATTGAACCATTGATTCTTTGTCGTTTATATTTCATGGAATTTGATTGTTTTTATAATTATCATCCATGAACTGAATTATCATTGATAGTTTTCATTGAATTTTGAATTATTTATCATGTATATAATATGAAATGTTTACATGAAAACTATATTTTGAATTATAAACTATTACTTAGACTCTTACATTGGTATAATTTGCAAGCATGTTTATTGAGCTTGTCAAGTTCACCCAAAAATTGACAACAGATGGAGAGATTGATTCAAAAAGAAAAAGAACCAACAATGGAGAGATAGCTGATACACATGATTGTTGATGTTTTATATTTCTTTTATGGAACAATGTAAATTATAGTAGTTTTATGGACATAATATGTATTCAACATTTTAGACATAGATTGCTTCATTTTACTTGATGGGATGTATAGAACTATGGATTCTCCTTTTTGTATGTTATAGTTAGCTATGATTACATGGATGTAGATAGGGAATGAAAATATACTATTTCCGCTACATAAATGGTTTGAATGTTTAAGGGAAATGATTACGAATGTTTATGCTTCCACTACTAAATGATTGAATGTGAGATCCATAATGATCACAATTAATGTTAAAGGCAAATTAGAAATAAAAGTAAAATAAAAATTTATACTTGACATTGATATGAATATGCAAATGTATGAAAGTATGAATGATTGAACTAATGTTACAGCTTGAATCAGATTCATTGCCTAGTCGGTTTACATTAGGTCGGGTTTGAGGCGTGATAGGTTCACAACTGAATTTTTCCAAGATTCTTTTTAAGGGAAACACTCCATTGATGCATCGCTAGATGAATACAAGTATTTTAGGGGGGACATTCTTTTCCTCCCTTAGTTTTTGTCAAAGTTTTGTGAATTCCTTATCATTTGAATTTGATGTGGATCATACCAAGTATTTTTCTTTGAGAAGCCTGACGTAAGTTACATTAGGAATTTCTGAGAAGCATGAACCCAATTTCGTAAAAAGAAATTTATTTATTATTCCGTGCCCCCAGTACCTAGTTGCCTTTTCCCTTTTTCTTGTTGAAAAATCTCCATACTTTTAAATAAAAGTAGTTGCTCGGCTAAGTTGAACCCCCACCAAAAGTCTCTATGGAGAGAGGTCAATTACTTGCAAGTTGATTTGGGAATCGGATTTGTTGCCATAATATACTGGGATTGCTACAAATTCTGAATGTGATGGCGGAGTTCAGATCTATTAAATAAGCTTATCCAGCAAATTTACTCGGCAACTAGTCCCAACTACAACATCACCTTTGTTGGACTTCACGATCCTTGGTTGTTGGCAAAAGATTTTCTCATAAACATCTAACTTCTTGGGATGAGTCGCAACTTACAATGAAGTACAAAACCCCTTTAGGTAGAGTTTTCATCATCCAATTACTCAAGAGAATATCTTGCTCTTTCTTTACTGAAAAAGTTGAATTAATCATCTCCTTGCTTTTTTTCATCTTTGATGAACGCAGTTAGCAGTTCTTGGTAAAGAAGATCCTTCAATCTTAGGCGTTCAATCAAGGGCATAGTTTGAGTCTTCCATGCCAAAAAATTAGTGAGCTCAATTTTATAGAGACGATATTGATTAAAGGATTGAGCAGAAAGAAAAAGTATGGGGGACGTTGAGGATACCATGAAGAAATTGCGAATAGGAAAAGAAAATTCCATGATCTCTCAAACTTGAGAGAGGGCCAGCCCAAAAATATCTTTTATATATATACAGATATAGTGTTTGTATATGAGAAACTCACTCAAACTAGAGTTGTAAATATAAAAGAAGTGCACTTAATCTTGTATCAGTGCAGCCCATGTATCCCAAGAGGTGTTGATGAGAATAGAGAGTTGAGCAATGGGAACTGGAATCGGTTCTGCAGTTGTTCTTACAATGGATAGCCCAAATATTGTGAACCTAACATTGTGAACATAACAAAAAAAAGTTGTTTTCATTCACTTTTAAAGCATCATGTAATGAACAAAGTAGTAGAATAATCTTTTGTGCACGTAGGTAGAAAGGGACTTATCTTAAACTAGCAGATTCACCGGTAATTCATTGATTATAAAATAACGAACCATCTGCACAACCAAAGCCAACCAAAATTTCAAGGAATTGACTTTGAGCTTTCTAAGCTGAAAAGGCGGCCACTTACGGATTTAATAAGCATTTAGTTAAGCAAATGTAGACAGGGAAAGGAAAATGAGAAATATAACTTTGTTTGAATCAAATACACACACACACACAAAGGGAAAGGATCTGCTTTACCTAATTTATGTGTCCCCCTGTGTCCCCACACACAAAAGGTGAGGTGTATAGGGTTAAAACTATAAAAACAGTTTTCAAAAGAAAAAAATGGGGTTTAGAGGGCTAAACCTCTAAAAAGTGTTCAAATGAGCATTTGCTCCCTATTTGAAAGAGGAAGCAGCAAATTCAAAAACCCATCATGTGTCAGCCTGTGGTGTGGGGACACAGAGGAACTTACTACTTTGGGTGTAGCATGTCCTGTCCTACCCCCTCCCCCCCCCCCCACAAAAAAAAAGGGTTTCATTCTTCTTGAGGATAAATAAGTATACTTGGCTTATCCTCAACTGAGGGGATGGTTTCATTCTTCTTGAGGATAAATAAGTATACTTGGCTTCTCCTCAACTGAGGGGATAACAGAAATACCTCTACCATTAAAAATATACATTTTATTACTTCAAGTTTCATCGTTCAGTCGGTCTTGGTGTTGACTTACCTAACATCCGATTAAAAAGCGTTGAATCATGGGCTATTGTGTTTCATTTTATTTATTTATAGCCTGGTTGGCAGCCACCTCTAATGTAATTATTTATTCATCCAAATTTATATTAATTTGTTAAATAAAATTAGAAATGAAGTCATCTTAGGTTTTTCTGTAAAATGAAATGACTTATGCTATCACACACAAATCATCTCAAAAATCTGAATGAGTTCAAACGCAGCCTTGTAGAAATGTTTGATCGCTTTATTTAGAGGCGAATTATGACTTTGATAGATAAAAAAAAAAAAGTATGACAAGTCGGGTTCCGCTCCGGATTCTGTGCACTCAAAATCTGTGTGTAATTCATGTTCAAAGGCATGTGATCACTCACATCAGCATTAAAAAGTGATGAGCACGTACCCCAAAAAATGCAAATCACTTTTCAATGCTGAAATGAGTGTTCTCAGCCCCCGACATGCATTATGCACAGATTCTGTGCTCACAGAAGCCAAGCCGATCTTTTTTAGCTTTCCCCTTACTCTTTAAATGCTTTTTAACTTGCACAATATTACTCTTATTGGGAGGGAGGTGATTATGTGTCTAGTAGACATTGTTCCCCCTCACAAGGGTGTGTGCGGCCCCATGCCCCATGCACTTTTGTGTGGGGCCCACACTCCCTGTAGGGAGAATGGTGTTTCTTGGATACAAAAGTTTTTTTATTATTAAGGTAACAATGTTGTTGTTTCGATTCTTTTAAAAATAAAATTTTTAACTAAGTCTTTTAAAATCATCAATATTTCATAACTCAGTTGAAAAAATAACGTTTTTATTAAAAGCCTTGAGCTTAAATCTCAATGAAATCAATGATTTTTTATAATAAATAATTCTTAGAATTTAAATAAATAGTATTATAAGCTTTTAAAAATTAATAAAATTTTGTAGCTCAACTTATTAGAGCATTACTAATAATCTCAACATTATTGTTTTAAACAATTCATGAGTCGACTCAAGGTCTGATGAAAACAATAGGTCCAGGCTTAGGACTAAATATTAACAAAAAATTTAGCCTAGGCCTAGCCTAAAACAGAAGCCTAATATAGTGAGCCTGGGCCTGGGCCTACCATGGCTTGGCTTAAGCTTGGCCCATGCCACCCCTAAGCCCAATATCATTAATTAAGTCTAATTACATTATGGATATTCTCTTTTATTAATTACAAACTGACACAATATTAATTGTAATAATCTTTCTATCATATTGCAACTGATCTCCCAAATATAAGAAATTAACAAAGAGACCTTTCTTTATAGATATTTCACAAATGTCTTTCCATTACACAATATTCCTTAATAACCTTTAAGATGATAAAATAATAATTGTCTAACCCCTTTAATCATTAGAACATGATTATTATTAATTGAAAATTTAAAATCATTTCTTTGATAAAAAATTTCAAAATTAAAAATATTTATTATAATATAATTTTGAAAACATTTGACATACATTTTATCAAGAACCACTGCCACTAGATTTTCATGTCCAGTTAAATCACAAATATCATAAATTTAATATTCTTCAACTTTTTTTTGGTAAACACTTATATTCTTTTACTTATGGGTAGTGGATTCCTTATTAGACATTTGTATCCTCTCAAGTACCACGTAAGCTATCCAAACTACCGATGATATAACATCAAAGTAGGCATCACTTATTGGTAACTCAAAATAACAAATATGACGACTTAAGAGACTAAATACGAGTCTATAAACATGAACAACACTTATCTTGATAGTAATTTTTTATTAAGTGTATTCATAATTATAGGTGAGCATGGGTCAGGTTTGGACCGGGCTATGGTAAGCATAGGCTCGGGCCGGGTCTAGGCCCAAATGTTTTTAAATACCTAGGCCCTTGTTACATTGTTGGGCCTCGGGCTTGCCCATAGTTTATTATATATATATATATATATAGATAGATAAGTTTACCTTTAGGCTTTAATAAGTATTGATCTTAAGACCTATTCTAAGTAGAAGACTTTACCAACTAAGCAACAAATTTAAGTTTGCTAATTTCATAATATATATATACTATGCATTCATATGTATATTTACATATACATATATAAAAAATGGGTTGGTATGAGGTAAGCCCAAGCCCCGCCCTAAAAAATGTTGGAGCCTTCAAGTCAAGTTTGGGCTGTTGTCAAACCTAGCTAGGACTGGATTTAGGCCAATCTGAGCCCATGCTCACCCTTATTCATAATGGATCTCTCTTTAGCGCATTTATATGACTTACCTACATGTAAGCTTAGAGCATTCACATCCGATTAGGCATATTTTATCTATTTTGCCTCTTAAAATTTGTATTTTTTTATTTTAGATAATTTTTTTACATAAAGCCATACATTCCTTTCTCTATTTTAGATAACTTTCAAAAGCAATCTATTTAAATATTATTTGTTAACTGACAACTTTTAGAACTGTTGACAGGGTTTGCTAATTGTCAAACAAAAGAGAATAAAAAAATAGTTTTAAAATTATACCTAATACTATAGTCACTCGCTAACCGGATGTGACTGTAAAAGTTGTGACTATACATTATGTATATTTTTAACAAAAATGCATAACCGGATGTAAGGAGTTTTTAGTGATCCTTTTCATTGGTTACTTTAGCGAAAAAGCTATTTTACATACCCGGATGCAAATGCTCTTAGAGTCTTACTCCAATAACTCATATTATGTCACTCCATCAAATGGCACCTTTACATGTATCAACCTAATAAGTGATATGTCCAGTATCATCTATAGTTGTAAACTATCAAGTTTATAGAAACTGGATTATCAGATCTTTTTACATATTTTAACATGTCAAACATCCTACTATATTACCTAAGGAGCACCTATTTCATTTAATGAGATCAAATAATTACCCATAGTAAAAAACAAACACGTGTTGGCTAATAAAATGTTGTTATTAATTTAAATAAGCAATCAAACATGCCTATATTTTGTAAATGACTTTGTTAGAAGACATTTTACCAACAAATGTTTAACAAGACTTGTGAACCCAACACAAAATTAGTGGGTTAGTGTTTAATGTAATTGTGTTTCGGGTCAAAGCGGCGCACTTAATTTGACCCGATTAATAAATCCAAGAAGATTAGGTACGAATGAAGTTCGTATTAATGGGTGTGAATGGCGCTAGGGGGTGGACACATTAGTGCTGAAAAGTGATAAGCGGGGGGGGGGGG
>JAOXJP010116781.1:0-13960 GCA_025762735.1 Platanus orientalis | reverse complement strand
CCTAAGCTCGGTAGTGAGCTTTAGAAGAGTGGACGTAAGCCCGAGTGCCGAACCATTATAAATCTTGTGTTGTGGTTTGTGCTTGTGTGATTGCTTATTTCTTTGTTGCCTTACTTCGCATTACTGTTGTCTATTATATGTTTGCTACTATCCTTGAGTAGTTACACTTAAGCACACACAATCACTCAATTGGACATATTGTAAGAGAATCTAATAACCACAACTTGGTAATTTAAAAAAAGGATTAATTAAATTAAAATGAATCCTATTCACCTCTCTCTAGGATTAATTGCGTAGCATTTCAATGGTCAATCAATCAAGGGAATCCTCTCTTAAATTTTATGGTTTAGAGTGGATCAATCTCACTTGATCCTTTACTTCTGCAACCCTCGGACATTGATGCCACTCACCTCCCAATTTTAACAGAAAAATGATGCTGCATGAAGACAACTAACATCAACAAAGAGAACCAAAGAATCTAATTTGATCAATCTACTTGGCGATATGCTGAATATTGTATCTTTACTGAAATGAAAGATAATGAATTCGATGGAACCTCCTTTACAGCCTTGCCTTTCTTACCAAGATCACCCTAACAATCTAATGTTGCCCTTAGTGGTCTATCCATCTGCTCAGTGGACCGATGTCACCTGAACAGGTGCTGATGATCTCTAGATTTATATGTTATTCTATATGTTTCATCCATGTTGAAATACCCATTTTTTAATTGATGAAAACCTAATTGGAGGAAGAAAATGCATTAAAAAATGTGCATGAGGAATTCAAGCCCATATCCAAAATAATGTGTTATTTCCCATGTAATATTGGAAAACAAGCCCAAACCCAGCCTATTGTGGCTAGGTGTTAGCACCCCAAGACCTGGCTCCGCGCAGGTCTAAATACAGTCCAAGGAGGGGACTATGTGATGGTGGATGGGCATGGGTAGGCAGACCCAGATATCTAACTTTGGAGAAGTCAAGTGTTCAGGCGGGTATGGGAAGATGGCCCAGCCGCCTAGCCAACGGTGGCATGCAGACTCAGTGTCTGGCATGGTAGGTGCGGGCTACACATGGGTAGGTGGCCCAAGAAGCCCAATGACATGCAGGCAGCTAGGGAGTAGCACACAGCACAAATCAGCCCAAGCTGCACATGGGAAACTGGCTCAGGCAGCCTGACACACGGGGCTAAACCATGCAGCAAAGTTAGGCACAGCACCAAGCTGCGCATGGGCGGCTGGCCTAGGCAGCCTGGCACGTAGTAGGGGTGTGCAGCACACCTAGGGTACGCATGGGCAGCTGGCACAGGCAGCCTAGCATAGGCCAAGGCCAAGCAGAAGCCTAAGGGGGCACCTAGCAGTAGCACCAGGCGACCAGGCCCATGGCGCAAGCATTGGGCACTTGCGGCACAGGCCCAAGGCAGGGGCACTAGGCACACGTGGCTTAGGCCCAAGCACGTGAGGGAGCCAGGCACGCACACATTGGCGTGCAGCAGCCGCAGGTGCATGTACCAGGTGCTCAGGACAAGGCCCTGAGACAGGCAAGCATGCAGCATGCCAAGGCACCCAAACAGGCCCTAAGATAGGAGGGCGCCTAATCAAGGCCAGCATCAAGAGCGCGTGGTAGGGTGCTGGGTGCATGGGCCTGCACGTGACCTGACATGGAGGGCATGCAGGCGTGCAGGTGTGCGTGCTCGCATGGTGGACGTGGCTGCGAAGGGCGTGGGCGTGCGGGCATGTGCAGGCGATGTGGCTCAGCAAAGTGCGCAGACGACATGTAGCGTGGGCCGCGTGGCACTAGGCCATGTACAGTTGCGGCATTGCAGGGACGTGCAGGCACATACAAGGCCAAGTGGCCTGATGGGCTGGGCAGTTGACTCGATCATGGGCACATGACCTGATGATGACATGGTGCATGGGCTGCGTGGCACACCAGCAAGTGGCATGGCTGGACGTGGCCTGTGTGGCTCAACCAGAGCGCAGCAACATGGCATGGGCTGGGTAGTTTATATGGTCATGGTCCAGGTGGCATGGTGTGGCTGAGTTGTTGGCTAAACATGGGGCAGGTGGCCTGATGGTGGGGCACGTGGCTTAGATATGGCATAGAAGTGGGGCTTAGGTGTGGGGTGAGTGACTTGATGTTGGCACAACATATTGGCTTAGCTTTGACTGGTGGGCAAGGTGGCCCATGTGGCATGCTGAGCTTGGCTCAGGCAGCACATGGGCTAGGCTTGGGAGCAACCAACAAGGCAGTTGGCATTTCTCCAAGACAGCCAAGTGGGACATGAAACAGGTGGGTAGGCTCAGAAGACACCATGTGCGCACGTAGTGGGGCAGCAAGCATGGCTTGGATGCCATGCTTGCCACAACCAACAAGGCAGCTAACATTTCTCTAAGACATCCAAGTGGGACATGGAACAGGTGGGCAGGCTCAGAAGACACCATGCGCACAGGTAGTGGGGCAGCAAGCATGGCTTGGATGCCATGCCTGCCAGGTGTTGGAAGAAATGCTTGAACCAGTTTCGGAGCAGTTTTCTGGTACATATGAAGGGCCCTATGAGCCTACCTTAAAGGATGTATTGATGGCCTATTTAAAGGCCAGCCACCCTATCATTAGGGTAGACATTGGGTGTGAGAACAAGTCCCTTAATGGTAAAGCAATAAAACGGGCAGTGGCCCTTTAGGCTAATTTTGTCTTGTGTGTGAGTGGTGTGTGTGGGTTGTGCAAACAATGTGGGTTCTCTACTTAGTTCGTGGGCTGCTCTAAGGTCTTTGGCTAGCACGTTTGAGGGTGCCTAGAGTAGGCTTTGGGGGTTAGACTCAAACTTGCAATCTCTTCTCTTGGGTAAGGCTGTGAGCTAAGTTAAGGCCTTCTTAGTGCTGGCACGTGGTGTTACAAACTAGAAAGTGAAAATTTTTACAAGTGTTATGGACCCGTGACAATTCGGTATTTGAACATTGTTGAGTGCTTGCAACAAGTGTGATGGCTGGCGATAACGCAATGGATGCTTTGAAGGAACAGGTGACTGGGTTGGAGCAAGTTATAGGAGAGCTTCCTGACTTCAACCAACAGGCTTCTGACATGGTGGTGTGTGTAGAGACCTTGGAAAAGTCTGTCATGGAGCGGTGTGTAGATTGAGAAATGGACAAGGCCAATCTCACTTTGGATTTGGCCTCCTTGACAGATCTTTTCAAGGCCAATCTGTAGGCCATCGGCAATGAAGTGGCTCTACTAAAATTGGCAGTGCAAACTACTCCAACATGAACTGAACCCTTACAACATAAAGCTAAGGTGCCAGAACCAAATCCATTCAATAGTGCGCACATTGCAAAAGATCTGGAGAACTTTCTCTAGGACATGGAACAGTATTTCAAGGTTGTTCATTTCTTAGAGGAAGAGAAGGTGACCCTCATGAGCATGTTTCTCATTGGTGATGCAAAATTGTGGTGGAGAACATGCTGCTGCGATGATATATTGGCAGGAAGACCCTCAATTCTCACTTGGGAGGCACTCAAGAAAGAAAAGGATCAGTTATTGCTAGGTAATACAGCATGGACAATGCGCGAGGCATTGTGAAAGCTGAAATATACAAGCACAGTGTGGGACTATGTCAACAGGTTCTCCTCATTGATGCTTGAAATGAAGCACATGTTAGAGGAGGACAAGCACTTCAACTTCATGGTGGAGTTGCAAACTTAGGCTTAGATGGATCTACGAAGGTAAGGCATGAAGGACATCCCTTCAGCCATGGTTGCTGCCGATGGTTTGGTGGATTACCAATGAAAGGAAGATGACAACATAGTGGATCATGATGAGGCCAAGTCGAAAGACAAGGAAAAATACTCCAAAGGAGAAGACAAGGGCAAGGATCACGCTGGGGAGCCTAAATCAAAGGGCAAGGAACAAAAGGACAAAGGAAAAAAGGTCTTCTCTTGTTTCTTGTGTTGCAAACCACACCTTATGCAAGAGTGTCCTAAAAAGGAGTGACTTAGCGCCTTGGTTGCAGATGAAGCGGAGGATGAACCAGAGGTGCGGCTGAGCACGGTTCAGCTAAATTCGATTAAGCTTATGGAGGCACCAGTGGGTGTCACTGACCTTGCCTATGTTTAGGCAAGGTGTGGTAGCAGGCGGAACCTTGGTGGACACTACTGCAAATACTACTCATGTTAGATTGAGTGGTGGAAAAACATGGAATGACAGGAGGCTATTTCAGAGGAAGTTACACTTAGAAATGGCTCAGCCCGGGTCTAAATACAGTCCAAGGAGGGGATTGTGCGATGGCGGATGGGCGTGGGTAGGCAGACCCAGACATCTAACTTTGGAGAAGTCAAGTGTTTAGGCGGGTATGGGCAGATGGACCAGCAGCCTGGCCAACGGTGGTGTGCAGACTCAAAGTAGTGTCAGAGGCATGGTAGGTGCGGGCTGCGCATAGGTAGGCAGTCCAAGCAGCCCCATGACATGCAAACAGCGAGGGAGTAACACACAACACAAGTCAGCCCAGGCAGCGTATGGGCAGCTGTCCTAGGCAGCTTGACACATGGGGGTAAACCATGCGGCAAAGTCAAGCACAACACAAGGGTGTGCATGGGTAGCTGGCCCAGGCAGCTTAGCATAGGCTAAGGCCAAGCAGAAGCCCAAGCGGGAACCCAGCAGTAGCACCAGGTGGCCAAGCCCATGGCATAGGCACTGGACATCACGGCATAGGCCCAAGGCAGGGGCACTGGGCACGCATGGCTAAGGCCCATGTCTCAGGCCCAAGCACGTGAGGCAGCCATGCATGCACACATGGGTGCGCAACAGCCACAGGGGCACGCAACAGGCGCAGGTGCACGCACCAGGACTCAAGACAAGGCCCCGAGACAGGCGGGCATGCAGCATGCCAAGGCACCCAAACAGGCCCCAAGACAGGTGAGCGCACAGGCAACACGGTGCCCAGACAAGGCCCACATCAGGTGCGAGTGGCAGGGCACAGGGCGCATGGGGACACGCGTGACCTGATGTGGTGGACATGGCAGGCGTGCAGGTGTGCGCTTACACGTAGTGGATATGGCCACGAAGGGCACGGGCATGCACGGGCATGTGCAGGCGACCTGGCTCGGTGAAGTGCGCAGGCGGCATTTAGCGTGGGGCGCGTGGCACCAGGCCATGTACAGGTGTGACATTGCAGGGACGTGTAGGCACATGCAAGGCTAAGTGGCCTGATGGGCTGGGTGGTTGACTCGGTCATGGGCACATGGCCTGATGGTGGCATGGTGCATGGGCTGTGTGGCACACTAGCAAGTGGCATGGCTGGACGTGGCCTGTGTGGCTCAACCAGGGCGCAACAACATGGCATGGGCTGGGTAGTTGACATGGTCGTGGCTAAGCTGTTGGCTGAACGTGAGGCAGGTGACCTGATGGTGGGGCGCATGGCTTAGACACGACATAGAAGTGGGCCTCAGGTGTGGGGCAAGTGACTTGATGTCGGCACAACAAATTGGCCTTTGATTGGTGGGCAAGGTGGCCAATGTGGCATGTTGAGCTTGGCTCGGGCAGCACATGGGCTAGGCTTGGGACCAACCAACAAGGCAGCTGGCATTTCTTTAAGACAGTTAAGTGAGACATGGAACAGGTGGGCAGGCTCAGAAGACACCATGTGCACAGGTAGTGGGACAGCGATCATGGCTCGGATGCCATGCCTGCCAGGTGTTCGAATAAATGCTTCAACTAGTTTCGGAGCAGTTTTTGAGTACATATGAGGGGGATTATGATCCTACCTTAAAGGATATATTGTTGACCTATTTAAAGACCAACACCTCTCATTGGAGCAGACATTTGGTGTGAGAACATGTCCCTTAATTGTAAAGCAATAAAACGGGTAGATGCTTTTTAAGCTAATTGTGTCTTGTGTGTGAGCAGTGTGTGTTGGTTGTGCAAACAGTGTGGGTTCTCTACTTAGTTTATGGGCTGCTCTAAAGTCTTTGGCTAGCACATCTGGGGGTGCTTGAAGTAGGGTTTAGGGGTTAAGACTCAGACTTGCGGTCTCTTATTTTGGGTAAGGCTGTGAGCTAAGTCAAGGCTAATTTAGTGTTGGCACGTGGTGCTGCAAACTAGAAAGCGAAAAATTTTCTAAGTATTGTAGACTCGTGACACTAGGCCTCATTGAGGCCCATTCATGACCATTGAGGTCATGACCAATGGAGATCTTTCCTCTGCCCAAGAGGCCAATGCATTCTTCCCATAAAATCTTAATACAATTGTGGTCCACATAGGCCGAACACATCAGGCCTAAGTGCCCCAACAACTCAGATCCATAGAGATGCAATCAATCTCTTCAATCCATACAACTGGTTCAGCAAACAATCTATCAACTTGCGAGTCAACATATTGAGCATCATAGATGACAATTCCATCCAATTGCACATCAACATCATTTGGCATAGACATCAATGATCTTCAAATCCCTGAATAATTTCCCCCTAGAATCCTAATATGTTTGAGGGAGAGTATTAGAAAATAAAGATAAGAGTATTATAAAAAGGAAGATATTATGAAATAATTTTTTTATATAGGATTAACAATTGATTTGGGTAAGCATTGATTTGATACAATTACCAAAATAAAAAAAGAAAAAAGAATTGATTTGTTAATATTAGGACTAGATTAAATAAGATTGGTTTCTACTTATTTTTGTTTTGGTCCATTTAAACCTCTTGCTAGAGGTATTGTAATTACGATCAATCAATAAAGGAAATTCTCCTTAAATAAAACACTCCCCCTTAGGAGGGACACTCCTGGACAATGAACACAGGGGAACTAAAGGTATTTGAACTCGCGACCTAAAACCTGCTCTAATACCATCTTAAATTAAGCAATTAACCGTCTCTCCAAAAACCCTAAGGTTTGTAGGAGAGGTTAGGGTTAATTTACTTAATATATTTCAACACCCCTTTCTTAAATTTCTATCTGTTTATGGATCTCTAAGATTTTCTTAAACCAAGAATGGCAGTTATATTATTTTACTCTTGGGGATTAATGTATCTCTTATTGGGGAAATGAAATAAATAACTTGACTGCACACGTTATTGATTTTATAATCAGATTCATAAGGTTCATAAAATTTAGATATCAGGATCGCTTATATTTCCTTAGTTTTATTAACTTAACTGTAATAATTGAAATAGGGGATGATCTGAGGAGATGGGTAGTAAATTAGTTACTTGCAACACATAGTTGTACCTTAGTTCGTTAATTCGTCTGGTTTCGGGCTTGGGTTCAAGTTTGCCGGGGCTTATCTTCTCTTAGGTCACTGTAGTGTGTAACAATGCTTGTATATGGGTGTTTCCAAGATAAAACAATTTGCAACGCGTAAAGTTTACATGGTTGCATGTGCCCTCTCTCTCTCTCTCTCTCTCTCTCTCTCTCTCTCTCTCTCTCACACACACACACACACAGGTTTTCCTACATATAAGCGTATAGGGAAAAGGTTGTATACCTTGTCAACGGGTAAGGCTGGCCTAATGGGCTTTCCATTCAGCTGGATAAAAGCAAGGCTTGGGTTTGGCTCAGGCATGAATTTTAGGCCCAGACCTGATTTTTAAGCCCAAACAACAACTTATAGGCAGTTTTGCATGCTGACCCTCTAGGTTGGGCTTGAAAGGCTAACTCTCAAACTCACCCAATTACTGCCCGATCGTAAATGTCAAACTACTTGATGGGCCATCTTAGGTCTAGAGTTTTGCACACTGGATTGGCTTGGGCTTGAAGCTCTGAGCCCTTATTTGGTCCATACTGGGATTGGGGTAAAACCCAAGTATTCAAGGCTATACCTTGGCTGTCTATTGTCCGGTCTGACCCAGCCAACCTACAGCCCTACTCTTCTGGACTATGGCATGATTGTTAAATTCTCGCATATTATACTCTTATCAAAAGAACACTAGCTTTTCTTCATGTTGATTCAAATCCTAACACTTCTTAGCTTTTCCAAAGTAACCCTTAAGAAAATTTATAGATGGTACTACTACACGTTGAAATCAAGCGTGGGTACAATAGCTGGTTAATAACTAACTAAGCTCCGTTTATCGACCCCATGCATTGCATGTGCCTAATTTAAGACTTTCTGTTTGTGCATAGTGGAACCTTAATTGAGAGCGAATAGGTTGTTAAAAGCTGACGCAACTAAGGGGTTCTCATAATCCGTATATGTGGCTACCTTGGTGGTGGTCCAAAAGGATTTCACTTGTTCTCCTCATGTGGGCTGCTTCAGCCCAATAGCATCTTTAAAGTGTATTTGTTTTTGTTTTTCTTGGTAAAACTTTAAAGTGTATTTTAGGCTTAAGAAATTCTATACTTCAACAATTGGCATTTCTAGAAGAAGAATCCATTACACGGTACACAGCTGACTGAGGCACCGTACAAAATGCCAACTAGAGAGTTTCCTATTAAATGAATGGTCTAGAACGGCTTGGCCATCCCTCAACTTAAGAGGCATTTTGAGGATGGTCTACATTATCAATCAGGATGACAACCGTGTCTTTGCAAATGTTATTTGAATGGTAATGAAGGGTGTTTTAGTAATCAGGAAACTCAATATAATTCCCATAATAGTGCTTGTAAGGATGCCTGTTTCTTCTTGATTAGCTTACCAATTAAAATGCTTACATAAATGAATTTGTTTATGTAGAAATTGTTGGTGAGGATAAAAAGCAGTGGTGTTTCTGTTAACTTAAAAATGGTATGCATCGGCTGGTTATGGTCCAATGGGTATCCGAGCCCATCCCACCACATGCTGGGTTTGGAACAATTTTCAGCCATTGTTCTGGGCTCAGGCCTAATTTAAGTCTCATTAATTAAAAAGCCTTGACCAGGGTCGCTGGGCATGAGCTTAATTTCAAGGCCATAAAATGAAACGGGCCAGAACACAAGGTTCCTTGCACCGCTAGCATCAAGCTATTTATTTATAAGAAAATATTATTTCATACTTAATATGGGGCAAGGTTCAACAGCTATTTGCAGCACTCAGAGTAGAACCAGTTCATACCAAGGTGACTAACCTCTTAACTCAATCAAATCAAAGATTAACAAGGGATGGATATACATTGTTTTGTTGCATTAGACAATCTGTCAACGATGCCATAATGTAAGACAAACTTTGCATCACTCTTGAAGTTATAACACAGATTGCCATTTAAGTTTTAGTTCCTATTACAAATGTTTATAGTAGATGATAGTCTAACTTATTTGACAGTCTTGAAAAATGTCAACTTTATTCTTTAAAGAGATTTATTTCTTCTCAAATTACTAAAATTTGTCTGTGAAGTAATTTACAATACAAAAAAAGCTAGCAAACAAATTGTCCTGCACTTGGAAATATATATATCTAAACTTCATTGACTTGTTTTAACAAAAATATTTATAGTCTTCATTAACTAATTAACTTATGATAACACCTATTACAAGGCTAGTTATGTGTTCATAATCTCCTTAGTAAATACATGAGGTCAAATTCTGTTGTGCTGGAAACATTTATTAAACTGACATATATCGTCCTAGTATAAGCGGGTTTTCAAAAATATATGACTGGAATTAAAACTAATAGTATGGGATGTTGTAGAGTTTTTAAGTTTCCTAATATGGTAAGGAAAAGCCATTCAATCCAATGTTGGGTGGTGTTTTACGCTTACAGTCGAGCAATAGGAAAGTAACTAGTGTATGTCACACCCCGTAAACCTAGACCACATGGGGGGCCTAGGCTAAGAGTGGACATTATGCCACGACCTGAATTACCTTATTATCGGCAAGCTGAATTACGACCTTCAATTAACCTGATAGCAATATTAATCTGTCTCCATATATATATTTCTCTCTTTTTCTTTTCCTCATTACGCAGTGGAAAATAAGTAAACACTTACTATCCATATGACATTAATCACAATCTCATAATCCCTTTTAAAACTCACATATAATTTGACATTTCTAACAATTATTTTAAATTTAACTAAACATCTCTAAATAATTTAAATCACCCATAAGAGACTCATTACAACCCTTAAATGAGTAAAATAAATAATCAACAGCCATTTAAATACTTCTCAAATAAATTCTCCGAATTAAACTAAATCCATGAATCAACGCAAATGCATCCATCTACTAATAAAAGTCTAAACCAAAGACTGAAACAATAATTATAAGTCTCTAAACCGAAAGGCATAAATTAAATCTCCTAAGCACCATCTTCCCCCTTTAGGAGCTCTCCAAACTACATCTAACGTGTCTTCTCAATTTGAGTGATCTTGAATATTCATAAATAAACATATGAAATACACAAAAAGGATTCGGAAACATGATACAACTTTTAAAAATGTTGAATAAAACAACAACATGACATTGTATTAAAACATAACTCAATTTCTAAAACAGTTTCAAAACTAACATGGTTTAGAGATAATTTTCGAATAAGCACTTACATGGAAATTAAAGGAATGAGCTCATAAAATAATGATTCTTAAACCTTAATGAACCTATGCTAAACTGAGTCAAAACACATTTTTCAAATCACAAACATTTGTCTATTTCACGTTGCACATAACACTTATCACAAAAGCCCTCATATGAGGTACATTCATTTTTCTGCTATTAATGTGACATAGTGATTGGGTACGTGATTGCAACTATTATGTGACACGGTGAGTGGGTGTTTGATTGCATCTATACATCAATCATAGGCATAACACATGATGATCTCGAAAAACATAGCATGCTCGTCCCCACTGTGACACGTTTTTCGAGGGGGAACTATAGACAGGAAAAATATTGTGATTGATAAATTACCAAAATGCCCCTAATAGTTGTTAGTTCATAAGTCACCATGACTAACATATAATCATGGGTAGGTAAGTTACCGTGACTAACAATTCAGTCACGGGATAGGTAGTCGTCGTGGGTGAAATCACAGTCGCAAGTCATGGAACCAAAGATCCCAAGTTCGATATAAACTTGGATTCTGGAACTTTTGCTTGACTTACAAGACAAGTAGCAAGAAAAAAAAATCAGAGGTTTGTTGTCTAAAACAACAGTAATTAACAGGATCTCTTAAGAGAGTTTGGAATAATAGTTTTCTTAGTAAAACAATAAACCAACCCCCGAAAGGTTAAGTAATCTGAATATCAAGTTTCAATCCTCTCTTGAGAGCAACAGAATTTGGTGTTACATTCATAGGACCTTTTGAAATATTGAAGAAAGTGAGTGTCATTTTATCATCAGATTTGTTGCATATACATAATGTATTTTATGTATTAATGTTACAAAAATATATGTGCAACCCAAAACATGTGTTAAAATATGAACCTCAACAAGTCAAAGAAAACTTGATGTATGAAGAGCAACCAATATGAAGATTGTAGACAAGAAGGATTAAGTGTTACGTTCAAAATCCATCCCCTTTGTGAAAGTGTTGTGGCGAAACCATTTGGATGATGAGGAGACAACCTAGGAAGGAGAGGATGAGATGAAGATGAATTACCCACATTTATTCCTGAACTAAGCTACATGACAAATTTCGATAATTGAATTTATTTTAAGTCGGGGAGGGAGTGTAACATCCCACATACATCTTAAAGACCTACCCTATGTTGTATATGACCCCATACATACATGTGAAATTAAACTTAAGGAAATTAAGATGAAAAGAGCCAAAAAAAATCAATTTTGAAAAATTCAGATTGATTCGGCCTCATTCAGACCAATTCGAGTGGTCATTGGAACCTAGAGATTGAAGGCAGTAAACATTTGGACTGATCCAGAAGAGACCCTGGACTGATCTTAGTGATTTCGGGAAACCACAAACAAAAAAGGCAAAAACCTTCAGACTGATCCGAGTATATTCAGATTGATTTGGATTAGTTGGACCGATTTGACTATATGAAAATAGAAAAAAAATCACCTTTTTTTTGTTGTTGCAAAATTAGAGCCCAACTAGTGTAGGACTCTGTTTCAAACCTATGAAAACCTCTAGGGTTTTGTTTTAGACCCATCCAACCTAAGAAAACGTAGAGGAACAAAGATAAAGGATTAATGTCACGATTTGTCAAAGTAAGCCAAGGAGCCCTCTTAGATTTGGGATTTTACTTAGGATTTGATATTTAAATTATGATTTTCATTTACAATCAAAGTAATCTTAGATCATTACATTATTTTATGTCAAAAAAAGGAGATTTAAAGGTTTTATGAAAACTTAATCTTTGAAACATTGTAAATTCAGTCCATGGGTGAGCTTGTCAAACTCAATAAACATACAAGCAAACTATACCAAATATGAGTCCAATAACAATGTATAATTCAAAACATAGTTTGAATGAGAGCATTTCGTATTCTAAACATAGCCAATAATTCAAAGGTCAACAAATATTATCAATGATAATTCAGTCTATAGATGATGTCTATAATAAAAATCAAATACGATGAACTATAAGATAATAAAGAGTCAATAATTCAATAAGGATAACAATATACTTTTACTTGTTAATTTTGATACTAAACAATAAATAATTCAAATATAGTAATCAAGTTACTATTGTTGTGACCCAATGAAAGGTTCCAAAACAATGTTCAAAGGGTTCGATGAGTCAAATAAATTATAGTACAATTTCTCCATTGTTGTGATCTAATGATCTAATGATAAGTCTCACAACGATGTTAAAAAATAAGTTCAATACGTTAATGGTGATTCGATCAATATTCAAAGAGGTTCAAAGAATCAAATTCTATAAACAAGTTCAATCCTTATTGTTGTGACTCAATGAAAGGTCCCAAATGATTTACCATTATTGTGACCTAATGAAAGGTCTTAAATACTTTTCCATTGTTGTTACTCAAGGGAAGGTCGTCCGTATCATCCCCTTGTTGCGACCCAAGGGTATGTCTCAAATAATTTACCATTGTTGTAATCCAATGGTAGGTCCCAAATACCTTTTCATTGTTGTGACCCAATGGAAGGTCTCAAATAGTTTGATCATGTCTAGCGAAATAGTTCGATAATAACTAAAAGGATTCAATAGATCAATAATGTTCGAAGGGGTTTAATCGTTTAATAATGTTAAAAAATGAGGTAAATCAAATGATGTTAATAATTCAATAAAGAGGATCTCATGACATATGGAAGGAAATCTAAGATCTAATGACAATTCAATTTTTTTCATTACATGGGTTCAATGTATAACCTTTTGACTAATCTAACAAGTGTTCAATAATTTTCACATTTTATCATGTTAGCCAATAATCAATTGATCAAAACAGGACATTAATATTAGATTTAATCGATTTAGAAATTCTAGCTCGATCTTGGTCATAAGTCGATCAATAATCTAAAATCTAAAGTCATAAGATGATTCAATAGGTTTCAATCATTAATTTGTTCAAAATTTAGATTCGATGGTTCAAAATCCATGTCTAGATTACAAGTTAAAGAAATTCAGAATTCATAGTTCAAATGATCTTTCATCACATGAGATCTTAATTAATTTAAAGGAATGAAAAATTTCAATCAATTGATTATCTATCATAGTTTATATGTAAAATTGAAGGTTCATTCACACTTGGATTCAATGATAATCACTTTCGCAAGTTCAATTTCATAATAATTCAAAGGAATTCACATTTTCTTATGGAATTTCAATGAGATTCACATTGATCATTCATGTTGTAATAAAAAATAGATGATTCATGGAGATTCATATTAAATCAATTATAGATTCATTCCAATTACATATTTAAACATGAAAATTCAAAGGAAACTTCATGTAACACCCTGTGTTGCACTATAAGGGTAAAATCATAATTTTACCTTTATAAGGGTAAAATTATCTTTTCACTTGTTTATAAATACCTTAGAGTGGTTTAGAAACCCATTAAACCAATTTAGAAGTATAGAACCCAAGTTGGACCTAAAACTACTCAAGTTCAGAAGTTTTCCCAACTACGTAATTAAG